>MU228458.1:693312-703525 GCA_018584345.1 Thuja plicata | reverse complement strand
TGAAATACCTTATTGAAATCAGGTAATGCTAACACAGGTAATTCAACAACCTTCAACTTCAAAGTCTCAAAACTCTTATCAGCTCCATGTGTCCATTTGAATTCTCTTTTGTCTCCTCTCATTGTCTCAGTCATAGCATTACAAATAGAACTAAAATTTTTGATAAACTTCCTATAAAAACTTGCCAAGCCATGAAATGATCTTACCTCACTGACATTCTCAGGTGTAGGCCAACTAAGAATAGCTTCAACCTTCTCAGGATCCATCTTCAAACCATCAGCTGAAATCACAAAACCCAAATACACAAGCTCTTCTTTCATGAAGGAACACTTTTTCAGATTTATCAATAACTTTTCCTGTTTCAATCTCTGCAACACTTGCCTTATATGCATCAAATGCTCTTCTCTAGTTTTACTGAATATCAGAATATCATCCAAGTATACAATCACACATTTATTCAAGAATTTCTTCAAAACTTCATTCATTAACCTCATAAATGTACTCGGTGCATTAGTTAAGCCAAAAGGCATAACCAACCATTCATACAAACCTTCCTTTGTCTTGAAAGCAGTCTTCCATTCATCACCTTCTCTGATTCTGATATGATGATATCCAGTTTTCAAATCAATTTTGGTAAAATATCTTGCTCCACTCAAACAATCAATTATGTCATCCATTCTCGGTATAGGAAACCTATACTTCACTGTGATCTTGTTGATTGCTCTAGAATCAGTGCACATTCGCCATTCTCCATTCTTCTTAGGTGCCAATACAGTTGGTACTGCACATGGACTCAAACTTTCTCGGATCAAACCTTTGTTTAACAATTCATGAACTTGTCAGTTAAGCTCTTCATTCTCGGTCGGTGTTAACCTATGTGGTGCTTTGTTCGGTAAACTAGCTCTAGAAATTAGATCCATACAATGACTGATATCTCTCATTGGTGGCAAACCATCAGGTACATTATCTGAAATGATCTCCTTGTACTCAGTAAATAACTTCTCAACTTCTGCAGGAATTTCATCTTCTGCATTCTTACTCTGTTTGTTAGGAATCAAAGCATAACAAATATCATTTCTTTTCAAATCCTTAACAAACTGTCTACCTTCCATCAAACAAACTTTCACAAATGTACAAATCTCACCAACAGATTCTTCAATCAAAAGTAACAAAACTTGTTTCTTACCATCAACCCAAATAAAATATCTATTCAATCTTCCATCATGTATAGCATGTCTATCATATTGCCAAGGTCTACCCAACAAGATATGACAACAATCCATTGGCATAATATCACACAACACCTTATCATAATATTTTCCAATTTTCAGATTCACAAAACATTGTTCACTCACCATTAATGTGTGCTCATCCTTGATCCATGAGATCTGATAGGGCTTCAGATGCTTCATCCTCTCTAACTGCAACTTTGTAACCATTTCCTCAGATGCCAGATTCTTTGAGCTTCCACTATCAACAATTACCTTCCAAACTTTGTCTGCAACTCTACATCTGGTCTTGAACAAACTTTTCCTAACAGGATCTTGCTTATCCTTCTCACTCCATAGTATTCTTCGGATCATGAGATTTCCTTCCTTCTCAACTTCATTTGGTGACTCTTCTTGCACCAAAGCATTTCTGCCACTGCCAACTTTCTTGCTTGCTTGTGTACACTCAAAAGATTTATGTCCTTCCTCACCACAATTATAACAAGTTACTTGGAACCCTTTTCTTCTATAACTACCTCGGGAGTAATTGCCTTTTCCTCGGTATGAGCTTCCACCTTTCCATTCAGTCTTTCTTTTGTCTTGAGATGTGTCTCAAATTGACTTGTCTGGTTCAGATCTGCTGTTTTCACCATGAGATCTACCTCTTCCTCTAGGGAATCTACCACCTCTGCCTCTCTCTTTGTTCATATCTTTTGTTCAACTTCTCCTCAGCTTTTAGGGCAAATTGATATGCTTCCTCAATGCCTTCCATCTTGACCAAGCTGATCTCATCTTGTATGGAACTTCTTAATAATTTCAGATATCTTGCTACTCTTTCCTCTTCATCTTCAACATGTCCAGATCTGATGTCCAATCTATAGAATTCCTCAGTGTAGTCTTTTACTGATCTATCTTTCTGCTTCAAACTTTGCATTCTCCTAATCAGGTTAATCTGATAATCACAAGGTAGAAACTTGCCTTTCAATTTGTTACCATCTTATCCCATACCTTGATTTTGTCTTTACCTTTCTTCTTTCGATCCAATTGCAGATGTTCCCACCATAAGGATGCATGACCTTTCAACTTTGTACTTGCAATCTTGACTTTCTTGTCCTCTGATACATTCTCATATTCAAAGTACTTTTCCATCTCTGTTATCCAGTCAATCAATTCATCAGAATCCAATTTTCCACTATACTCAGGATTATTAAATTGTGGCGTGGACTTCAAACTTGTCAAAGCTCGCAGGAATCTCTCCTCTTCCTGATCCATCACAGGTGCAGGTGCAACTTCACCTTGAACTTCTTCAACTTCATCTTCACTAACATCTTCAAGATGTCTTCCTCTGCGCTGGGTTGTCTCAACTTCCAATCTTGCAGCCATTTGTCTTCCTCTACGCTGGGCTGTCCCAACAACTTCCTCTCCCACGAACCATCTTGAATCCCTCTGTAATTGTAGGTCAGATCAGAATCTGCTACCCCACAACAATATCACCAACTAGGGTTAGGGTTTACAAGAAGGAACTTAGATCTCACCAATGCTCTGATACCACCTGACGCAAAGAGGAATGGCAAGAGGCGCCGAAGGCACTCCCAACTACCAAACCAGCTCGTAGACACAACAATGCGGAAACAACAACAAAGTGAGAGAAGAAACAACAAGAATCCTTTTCATTAATTGATCAAATTCAATACATGCCGGGCTGTAAGGCCTTCCCGGTTTGGGCCATATACATTCAATGAATTACAGATTGATCTTCATACATGCGAGGTCACAGACCTGCCTTCCAGATAATTCAATACTTAATCTTCTATTACAATATGATATCAAAATCCTACCTGTAAAATTGCCTTCTCAACTAAGAACATAGAAACAAATATATACAAGAGTCCACCAAAGAGGTCGGCGCTCAAATCCATAAGTGAGACCTAGATTTAGGTCCACACAGATCCCAAAGAGAGATCCCACATTAATTAAGCCACGGAAATTAAATGCAGAAGTCAGCCACTAGATCCAACTCCAAAATAAACAACTCGGGCAAAGGATGACCGAGCAACAGAGTGACTTGGGCAAAGAACACCCCAAGCAACAGAACATGACTCGGGCCAAGCATACCCGAGCAACAGAAGACAAACCCGAGCGACAGAAAATGAACTCGGAACAAGCATACCCGAGCGACAGAAACTCGAGCAATAGAGTACTTCACCAAGCAGCCTCCAAACAAGCTAAAGAATAAAAGCAAAACATATTTTTGGTTGAGCAGGATTGCCAAGGACCCAAGATGCTCCTGCATCATTTCACCTTCGCATACATGACATTTATATATCCTACTTCCTCTCGAATTTTTCTTTCTGACATCTATTGGATGAACAAGGCAAAGTAGAGGTTTTTTAGGATTAAAAGGGCCTCGTGCAAAGTCTTTTGGGACAATTGAAGGGATTTCAAATTTGTTTGATTCATCTCTTGGTTCACTCCCAACACTTCCACTACCACCCCCAATTCCAACTTCTTCCCCCTGCCATTCTTCATCACTACCATGACCATCACTACTGCTGCTGCTCATGTTTACAGTTTAATGAGTATGCTGTCACAGTAAATGGCAAATGCAAGCTCAAGATTCTGCAATTTAAGAAAAAAAAATATTAGACCTTTGGCTTTTTTCTGAATTTTTCTAAAAAGTATTTCAAGAATCAAAACAAAAAAACTTGAAAACAAAAACTAGGTATACATTGTACAAGAAATATAAAATCTGGATTCTGAAAATATGATAGTTATATTATGAATATTTATAATTTTTTTTTAATTTTTTGTTTATTATTAATTAATAATTTATTATTTAATAATAATATTTATAAGTTATATTTTGATTCATGAATACTTAACTACGAAACCTTTTTACACAATTCATCCAGAATAGCTCACACAATAATAAATTAATAAGATTATAACCAATAACTAATAATATTTATAAGTTATATTATAATATGAATATTTGATATTCACATTTCTTTGTTTTTTAAAAAAAAATTGAAAAGAAAAAGAGTAAACTAAAAACTTAGAACTGTAAAACTTAACAAAAATTAAAAAAACTTACCTTGAATCAAACCCCTCTGCAATCAGCTGCACAAACACCCCTCTGCAATGTGCGTCCAAAGTTTCAAATCCAACTGTGCGTCCAATGGCAAACAACCCTGTGCGTCCAAACCCGTTTTCTCACTATGTGCGTCCAACTCCAAAACCCTTCTTTGCGTGCGTAGTTTGTCCTCGACGACAGCAAATAAAAGAAAAAAATGAAGTGAAAAAAACATATGATATGTTAAACATAACATACATATGTTATAGTTATTTTATTATTAATTTATTTTATTCACCTCCAGCGCATGTGGGGCCCATGAATGGGAAACAAATAGTAATTTTTTAATGTTTTTTGGTTTTAACATTTTATTTTGATGTAGGAAACCTCAATCCGTCCTTCGGAAACTCGTCGACCGTTTCCTATTTTCGGGGATGCGTTTCCTATTTTCTTGCTTGGGTGGGGACGACTGGGAAACGTTTCCTGTCGTCCCCCATCCCTGAAACGGTCCTCGTTTTCGAAACCCGAGGTTGAGGGCCGGAAATGGGTCCCCGAGTAACATATATTTACCAATTACTTGTGTAATATGCTATTAGAGCAGTGAAAGGAAAAGGAGAATTTTCTGGATTTGTTTTCCAAATCGATTAGTTTGAAGGCAAGCAGTGAAGGCAAGCAGCAAGACAAATTTGATGAGAAAAATCGAGAAGTTGTTATGCTCATCAAACCTTTGGTCACTGATGATCAACTACTGCAAGTTCCTTTTGGAAAAACAACGGGAGAAATTTGGATGCATCTAAGAGGTTTGCATGAAACCTCTGATAAGAGTCTTGCGTTCTTAAAGAACATGCTCTTCACGATCATGATGGATGAGTGGATGTCTGTGCAGGATCATATCAGTAAAATCAAGGACATTCGAGATCAGTTATAAGCAATTGGACGCGAAATGGAAGAAGACATGGTGGTGATCACCCTGAAAAGTCTACCGTCTTCCTATGAACACTTTCTTGAGACTCTCAACATTGCTTTAACAAATGTTGACTTGCCGTTTTTTGATCTCTGCACAATGCTTTTACAACAAGATCGTTGGAAAAAAACAATTCGGTAGTGGTACCGGTTCATTTTCCAAAGAACAAGCCTTCACAGCCAAATCCTTCATAAGGATGAAGGCAAATCTCAATCTTCTCAACAGAAATCCTCTGCTCCGACATTAGAAGGCTCGAAGATGAAGAACATTCAGTGCAACTACTGGCATAAGGATGGTCACATGAAACTTGAGTGTTGTAAACGTTTGGCTACACATGCCAAACAAAGTAGTTCACAGCCTAAAGAAAATGTAGCAGAGCACACTGAGTAGAGTGAGTTTGCCTTTTACGCCGTCATGGCTAAAAGATCTGCAGACCATGTGAAATCGTTTGCTTGGTATATTGATTTGGATGCCTTACGCCACTTCACTCATCATTGGGATTGCTTCACAGACTTTCGACCATTCTTATATCCTGTTATTTTTGGAGGGGAAGAGTACACTGTTGTCGGAAAGGGCAATGTATAAATTCAGTCTGGAGGGAGGAAATTGATTTCCTGGAATGGAACATGTTCGTGGAATGGAACTCAACCTTCTCTCAGCCAGTCAAATTCAGTGACATTCCTCGGCTAGATGCGACCTTTAGTTCACATTAGTGCAATATCATTGATCGGGAGGCTTAGTCTACTGTTGTCGTGGGTCTTGAGGATCATGGTTTATTCATACTTGTTTACTCTGGTGATTCTCAGGAGCTTGCCATGGCCGCCAAGCGCTCCTCTGTTAGTACACTCTGGCATCAGCGATATGGGCACTTAAATGTTCACTATCTTTCTCAACTTGGTTGGGAAGATCTTGTCATTAGACTGCCAGAGATCCAGACCCAGAACCTTAGAGTTTGCGGAGCATGTGACGCTGGGAAGTAGCACTGGAATCTGTTTACTGACAACAACTCCTGGCGAGCTTCAAGGTACTACAACTGGTCCATGCTGATATCTGTGGACCTATGGCTACTTCTGTTACCGGGTCCATGTATTTCTTACTTTTTGTTGATGATTTGAATCGTAAAATATGGGTGTATTTCCTTCATAAAAAATCAGAGGTGTCTGTTTTGTTTCAAAAGTTCAAAGCATCTGTAGAAAAAGAGTCTGGTCAACATATTGTTACTCAACTGACATTGGGGAAGAATTCTTTTCTTTTGCCTTCTCCCATTTCTGTGAACAACATGGCATAAAGCGTCAATTAACAACACCCTACACCCCTCAGCAAAATGGTGTCGTTGAGCGGAGAAACCACACGATCACTGAAATGGCCGTTCTATGCTTGAACACAAGACTGTTCCAAAGAAATCTTGGGCTGAAGCAATCAACACTGTCGTCTATCTTCTCAACCGCTCTCCTATAGTGGTTGTTAAGAAAAAGACTCCGGAAGAGGCTTGGTCAGGCCGTAAGCCCAGAATCAGTCATCTCAAAGTTTTTGGCTCCATTGCCTTTGTTTGGATCCCTAATGCTAAGCACACCAAGTTGGATCTCAAGAGCCAGAAGCTTCTGCTAACCGGCTACAGTGATAATCACAAGGCCTATCATCTTATTGACATTGAGATAGATACTGCCATGTTCAGTCGAGATGTGGTCTTTGTTGAGGAATGAGGGCCATATCAGCTCTCTGCAATTTTGAATTCAGAGGATCAACCTCTAAAGGATCATGACTTGGGTGTCTGTCTTCCATTGGGTCCACCTAATAGGAGGGCTTCAATTGTTCCAGTTCCTGCACCTACATGAGTTCCTTCTTTTGTTGGTTCACTTAGACATGCAACTGCACAACTTGATTTTCCTCAGGATTCATCCAATCTTCTATTTGATGAACTTGATCCCGTTGCACCTCCTGCTTTTGATGTTGGCACTTCTGCTCTCCGGCCTAAATGGTGGGCTAACACGATTGGTAATATGCATTATGATGAACTCATCAAGGGTAGAACTGCTTGGAAGAAGAGAAAACCTTCTGATTCTGTAAATTTTGCTCTCATGGCCAACTTGCATAGTGTGTATGAGCCTCAAACATACACAGGCGAAAGGGATACTTGAGTGGGAACAAGCTATGACAACTAAGCACCAGAACTTGCTAAAAAATAACGCTTGGGTTCTGTGAGATCTTCCTCCAAGGAAGAAACTCATTGGATGCAAATAGGTTTAGAAGGTTAAATACAAGGATGCTGATACTTTGGATAAGTACAAGGCTCATCTCGTTGCTAAAGGCTTCTCTTAGCGTGAAGGAATTGATTACAAGGAGACCTTTGCTCTGCCAACAAAGATGAGCACCATTAGATTAGTCCTAGCCATGACAGCTCAATGTGGTTGGAAGGTCCATCAAATGGACGTCAAGAGTGCCTTCCTGAATGGTGAGTTACTAGAAGAGGTGAGTTGCTAGAAGAGGTCTACATGACTCAGCCTCCTGGATTCAAGGTTGTTGACAAAGAACACCAAGTACTCAAACTGGTGAAAGCACTCTATGTCCTAAAATAGGCTCCTAGGACATGGTACATGAAAATTGATAGGTACCTCACAGATTAGGGTTTCCAAAGGAGTCCTTTTGACTCAAATTTGTATGTCAAGACTATTGGCGGTGATATCATCCGTCTAGTTATATATGTTGATGATTTGATAATCACTGGCAGTTCGACATCTTTGATTTAGCGAATCAAACAGAATTTACGCCAGTCTTTTGACATGAATGACCTTGGGCTTTTGCACTACTGCCTAGGTGTTGAGGTTTGGTAGCATTCTAATGACATCTTCATCTCTCAGTCCAAATATGCCAAGTCCCTGCTAGACAAATTCCGAATGCAGGACTACAAACCTGCCTCCGCACTGATGGAGAGAGGCTTGAAGTTGTCGGTCAAATCTTGTTCTCCAGTCGAGAATGAATTTGCATTTAAGCAACTAGTGGACAGTTTAATCTATCTCACTGCCACTAGACCTGATCTCAACTATGCAGTGAGTTACATATCCTGCTTCATGACAACTCCTACTTCAAATCATTGGGCTGCAACGAAGTGCATCTTGCGCTATGTCAAGGGCACTTTAGGCTTTGGTATACTCTATGGACGAACCAAAAATTCTAGACTCATCAATTACATAGATTCGGATTGGGGAGGCTCTGTTGATGACATAAAGTCCACTTTCGGGTATGTCTTCAGTTTGGGAACAAGTATTATCACTTGGACCAGTAAGAAGTAACAGGCTGTATCTTTTTCATCTATAGAAGCTGAATATTGGGGAACAGTCAAAGCAGCGTGTGAGGCGGTTTGGCTTCGAAGGATGCTTTCAGACATCCATATGTCTCAAGTAGGCCCTTCACTTCTCTTCTGCGACAATCAAGGGGTGCTCAAACTCTCCAAAAATCTAGTCTTCCATGAGCGAACCAAGCATATTGAGCTTCATTGTCACTTCATCCGCTAGCTTGTTGAAGATGAATCTGTGGATTTGCAATATGTTCCTACAACAAACTAGACTGCAGATATTTTCACCAAGTCCTCACTTCTTGATAAGTTTGTTAAGTTCAAGGGGCTCCTTGGTGTAGTAGACAGTTTGACCATTAAGGGAAGGTATTAGAATAATATCTCTGTGTATATCTTTCTATTTTATTTAATGGTTAATATTGTAAATCTTGTACATATTAGAAAGTTTCTAAGTCTAACTGTTGTTTAATAATAGAAACATCGTCTGTTTGTAACCTATAAATGAATGTCTTGTTCATTCATTAATTCATTCAAATATTTACCAATTACCTATGTAATAACTTCATGCTCCATCATCAGGAATAAGATAGCAAGCCAAGAGAAAAGAATAATATGATTGTTAGCAGAATAGGCCAGATAAAAGGAGAGGATGAGGGTTGCGGAAACTAAAGTGAAAGGGGAGAGAGGGTGGGTATAGGTGGCTAAGATAAGATAATATAAGAAAAATTTATTAATGTCCAATGAAAGACCACAAAAGGGTCTAAGGGAGTGCCAAAACAAAGCAAAAGGCCAACCCATAGCAGGAACACCAAACGGTGCTCGAGGAGAGAAAACGAAACAACTAAAGCAAGAAACAACAAACAACCCACTAACGGCTTCGAGCAGCCGAGAAAAAAGCTAGAACCGAAGGATAGGCCATAGGGTGAGAAGGGACCCCTAGCCGTCATTGAAGACCTCTNGAAGAAAACCGCTACTGATTGGAATTCCTGCGAGACCTCACGAATCTAGTATGGCCAAAGGGGGGATCGAGCTACCGCTTGGTACCACATGCAGGGGAAACCACCGTGAAGAAAGAGGTGATGAGCTGACCGAGGTGCTGTCTTGTGGGGAACTGATGTTGTAGAGAGTGGTCTCGAAGTCTCAAAGCCTCCTGGAGATAAAGTGCAAGGCACCTCTGGTTGATGTACCTAAAGGAGGAGAGAGACTGAGTCTCCCTGAACAAGTAGTAGAATCTCCCTCTGATCTCGTAGTAGATAGGATAATGGAAAATGAAATGCATGTCCCTCTCAGCCTCACCCATGCTACAAAGATGGCAAATCCTGTCCTACCTAACCATTTGATGGTCGGTCTGAATGCGGAGCTAATGTGATCCCACTCTGAAGGAGCCAAGTGAGATGCGGAGTGCATGCAACCAGAGTAGGAAAGGTAAGGACGAACAATGATCCTGTCCTGTATCTCAAGAAAGTGCTCAGCATAGAAAGTCATCTTTGGGCGAAGCTCCTCATGGGGATTAACCCAAGTAGTTTGGATATACTGCCTGTAAATGTCCATTTTGATGTGCATATTCAGCTCCTGCCAAGATGTAAGGAGATGAAAGGGGCATCCAATGAGTATCGGAAAGGAGGAAGACGATCAATCTCGATCCCGATCGAACCTAGGAGAGCCAAAGCTTGAGC
>MU228458.1:653590-672820 GCA_018584345.1 Thuja plicata | reverse complement strand
CACTCACCGGACCAAGGGGCTTGAAAACTGTCGCCAACAAAGACTACCTAAGACCACTACTCCTACTGCTTGCAAAAGAGGGGGTCCCCATTTACAATGGGGCGATGGTGTGAAAACCTCACAACAATATGCTAAAGTCTTTATGAGACCCGTGGCTTCATTATAAGTCTTCGGTGTCGTTTTTTATAAGTTACATATCATATACGATATGTTTGCTTTTTTTTAAAAGTCGCGGTTTTCATTAAAAACACAGAAGGCGTCGTTTTCTTTTATGTAAATAGTATCATTTTATAAATTAAAACGTATGCAAAGGACTTCAAAAGAAAGACACATTTTCCTCTTTAAAAGTTTATGGCGTCGTTTTGGAGGAAGATAACATATGTTTCATGTAAATCGTATCCATAGAAGGCTGCGTTTTCACTTTCATAAAGCCATGATGGGATTTCTCATTCATTTTGCATTTAAAAAACGTGAGTTTGGCTTCCATACAAAGCTGCGTTTGGTGAAGAAAAGCCCACCTAGGGCAACACAAAGGCAAAAGGATTGAAAACGGTTTTGCCTCCATAAATTTTTGTTTTCACCTTCCATTATGAAAAATGGAGATTTTTCTCAACTTAGCATATGCTATATGCTCCTAAAATCACGTTTTTCTCCATTTAAGAAAGAGGGCGTTGGTTTTTAAAGACTTTGTATATCATTTTATATGATATAATATATGCAAAAGTGTTATAGAAACCATGGCTCACTTAAAAATCTTAAGGCGTCGAAATTGAAACATATTGCATATGTTTGGCATATTATAAACATATGCTAAAGTCTTTATGAGACCCGTGGCTTCATTATAAGTCTTCGGCGTCATTTTTTATAAGTTACATATCATATATGATATGTTTGCTTTTTTTTAAAAGTCGTGGTTTTCATTAAAAAAACAGAAGGCGTCGTTTTTTTTATGTAAATCATATCATTTTACATATTAAAACGTATGCAAAGGACTTTAAAAGAAAGGCACGTTTTCCTCTTTAAAAGCTTATGGCGTCGTTTTGGAGGAAGATAGCATATGTTTCATGTAAATCGTATCCATAGAAGGCTGCGTTTTCTCTTTCATAAAGCCATGATGGGATTTCTCATTCATTTTTACATTTAAAAAACGTGAGTTTGGCTTCCATACAAAGCTGCGTTTGGTGAAGAAAAGCCCGCCTAGGGCAAAACAAAGGCAAAAGGATTGAAAACAGTTTTGCCTCCATAAATCCCTGCGTTTTTCACTCCTCATTGCTTGGGTTTTTTGGTAAGAGTTCTTGTTTTAAAACGTTTTTCTTACTCCATTCTTTTAATTTCGAAATACATTCATTCAATGCATTTATGAATGTGGTTTTTAAAAGAGTTTGTAATCAACTAGGGCACGTTTTTGATTGAATCATTCCGAGTTAGTTGCTGTTTTTGTGCAATTTAAGAATGCATGGAAGACATTTGTCATTCCTCTTTCCAGGACTCATGTAAATACATTTATTTTGCATGAGGAATTAATCAAATTCCTTGCCTATATATCTCCCAACTTGCTCTTCAAGACTAAATTCGAAATTCTCACATCATTTCTAGAATTTTGTGAATCTTGTAAGTTTGAGTGCGAAGTTTGTGGTTCTTCCCTTTTGCATTCAAAGAGAAGGTATAATTTCCTTATTCTTTTTCTTTGTTGCATATGCATTTTTGTTTTTGTTTGAATGTGTTTGTTTTTCATTTCCATTTCTTCTTCCTCCATTTTCTTCTAAGTTGCATGTGAGAGTGCAATTTATTCTCATATGCAGTCGGGATTAAAAACACCGTTCTTGATGGTGACTTTCCCAAAAAATGAATGGAAAGGTGCTAAGTGCTGCCCCATATGCAAGATGCAACAAAAAGCCCACCTTTTCATATTCTCAATGATTAAAAGACAAGTGTGAGACTTCCAATATGCTAAGTAGCCAAAAGCCTACTTTTCACTTTCATCTTCATATGCATTTGTTTCTAAGAGCCCACCATGCGCATGGCGTGGCCGTTCATGAGCTGCAAATGATTCCAAAAATCCCACCTTGTATATTGAACATTTGTTCATGCATATATGCGTCAATGTATTCATTTTATCAAACTCAAAGCTTGCTGTCCACATACGTGCAGTGCCTCTAAAATACTAAGTTCTTCTTAATGTGCATTATGGATTGAAAAACCCACCTCTTTCATAATGTTCATGCTTACATATCAAAAAAGAAGTCCAGCTTTCTAATATGCAAAAAGGTCAAAAAAGCCCACCTTTTTGTGTCCTTTACGAGATGTATGTTCTTCTCCTCAAACAAATGAAGATTCGTGTTGCAAGAAGCAAAGTATTCCCATAAGGTTGCAAAGAAAAAGAGATCTTCCTCAAAATACATGTGTTGCTCTTCTCAAACATGTGATTAAGTTTCAAAATCTTGATTACAAATTCCAAGGTTGCAGAAGCGTATGAAGCAGGAACAACCATATGATGGAGTCATTCAAAGAAAGGGATAAGCGATGCACTGATTGCAGACATAGAATGCTTTCAAATCTGAAACAGGAAGACACAAAGATGCCTCTAAGTGATCACCATTATGATGCAGAGCGATATGCAGACTCATGTTTTGATTAGAGATGCTTTCACCAAACTTGAGCATATCAACCATGGGGCAGCCTATAGCAGCATGAAAATCGACAGAGGATGATGCAAATAGATGTCGTGTCTTGTCAGACACTTAGAATATTTCATTATGCATTTTGTAAATTTGTAATTGACAAATTACATGCAGTGTAAGAAAAAGATGTAATCGCATGTGATAGTATCACGTGCAAAGTAGTCTCATGTAATCATGCTGCAAGAACATTAGGTCCTACAACATTGAATAAGTCAAAGTTAGTTAGTTAGGGATAAGCATTGAATAAGTCAAATTGGTTAAGGGTTTCCCCTTTCTTCTCCACTTTTCTCTCTCCTCTTTTCCTATATAAAGGAGGGAGCTCATTGTAAATAATAATCTTTTATTGTGTGTAAGAAAACTATAGGCAAATCTCTTGAGCTCTGAAAACTTTGTGTTTCATTGTACGAGAGTTGAGCATTTGAATAAAGGAATAGAGATTAGCAGACCTTGAGTTGTTGTCTTGACCATTAATGGATGTATTTTTATGTTGCATTCATTGATCCTTGTTCAAATTAAATAGTTATCTTGCTTATATCACTGGAACACTTTATCCAAGTTTTCTGAAGACTTTGTGCTTTAGAAGATCGGGGTTACTATAGAGAGTAGTGGTTGCAACATTCTAAAGTTGAAGACTTTGGGCTTCAGTGTTGGAATTTTAGATTAATTAGAGGATGTTCAAGGGAAGACTTTGAGCTTTCTTGAACATCTGAAACTATAGTACTTATTTGAAGTGAGGACAAGAGACTTTGAGCTCTTGTATCATTTCATCTTTAGATAAAATTCATTGCTGTCTCAAACGATTGTTCTTAAGTCAATCTTTGAGCCACTGGTATTACTGTAGCAAGCAAAGTTGTATGTGTTACAGTTCAGTTTTACTTGAAGCCACCTGCTGTAAGAAGGGAGCCTCCCTTATTGCTGAGAGGAGAGAGTAATCTCACATATTGCTGTCTAAATGATACATTTTGCCAAGTTGTAGTCTTAGTGACTTGCAAAATATTTAGCCAACATGATAAATATAAAATATTTAATGGTCCAACTCTCAAGATATTTGAATTAGATTGGAACAGAATAAATATTAAATAAAAATTTTCCTATTCAACTTAGAGAAAATATGGGAACTGAGCTAAGTCCTTTATTTAGAATTTTTAATTGAAATTGGACATCAGAACTAACAATGATAGTTTGAACTTATGATTTCATTGTCAAACTTTAAACTCGGAGTCTTAAACTTCAAAATTTTCGATATGATATGAGACTCAGTTATTAGTGTCAGTTGAAGAAGAGATCAAATATGCATGGGCCCTGGTTTGGTAGAGTGTAGTATTGTGTGAGAAGTGCTAACAAACAATTTTTTTGGCAATGTGGCTGGTATACCGGCTTCTGCAAGTATCATTCAATATCATTTAAAAATGTGATGTTATATTGTTGGTGTGATATAGCTATCATGTTATACTTTTGTCCATTAACTTGTAGAAATTTGAGTCTCTCTCTCTCTCTCTCTCTATATATATATATATATATATATGTATGTATGTATGTACATGTAGGTATATGTATCACCGCCCCCCTGCCTTCTTGAAAAAGGGTTCTTGGATTGTTGTCTTGTCGTCCCTATCCCTAAATTACCAAGGAAAATAGGCTATTAGATTCCACTCTTCTATGAACAAATAGTTAATTCAAACATAAAACATTTTGTGTCATTTCAATGTTCACGATAGTTATTTCAATGTTGTGCTTGAAGGTCCAAGGCTGTCTCTATCATTTGTTTAGTGTTTCTTTTTTAGAAACTTGTTTCTCTATCTAACCGAATTTTAGAATCATATTCAAATAGATCATTGAATATATTTTGCAAATTCTGAAAGTTGTTCATGGCTTTTAATTATGATTTTAGACTTTAGTACTTGTGTGCGTCCTTGTACCTTGTCATGGTACTACATTTGGTAGATGCTTGGAATCAATGTTAGTGAATTTGTAAAAACATGGATGACTAAACCAGCTTGCAAGATGAATAAGAGAAAATGCAAGCTAACAATCAATAATTTTCATATGCTTTGTGGGAATTAAAGACCATTTGTGATGGCGTGCAACCCCATACCAATATTTCAATGAGTTTTTAAGATTGGGGAATGTGGGGGCACCATTTGTGAAATGGAAAACTCTATCCTCAATTTCGGGGATGAAAGAAGAATGACTGTTAAAACAACATAAACAAACTTAAAACAGCTCAAATTTCAAATGGTAAATACTGTAGCAGAAAAAATCTTTTTGGGAAAAAATTGACAAACCAAATTTTTTTTTTCAAAAAATGGGAAAAACATTGGGAAAAATTCAGATTAGAAGAAAATAGAAAAATGTAAAAAAGGGAGAGATAAACTTACGAATTTTTATTTTAATAGCATAAATATTTAGAGAGAATAAAAATGAGAGCAATGATCTACTGTAGCAGCCCCTAGCATGGTCGAGGGACAATGCCTCTCACAGGTGTTTGGGGGTGGTGCCCCCAATGGGTTCGAGGGGCAATGCTCCTCGCTACAACACAGACCTTCTTGAGGCATACCATGTTTTTTAATTTTATCGCTTTAACCAAGCTCCAAGACTCTCTCCAAACCTTTCAAAACTGCTTGACTTTCACAGTTTTAGATTTGGATTGTTGTTAAATTTTATTTTCATATTTTCATTAATAATTATTTACTATGAATATAATAAAATCTAAGTAGCCAATCCTGATTCTGGTTCGAATCTGGATTCGGATTCGGGGGTTCGGCAAATTTTTTTTGGGCCGGATCCTGGTTTCGTGGGTATATATATAGACATTTTCGAAATATATATATATAGATATATGTATTATAAATTTATATATGTATGTATATTCATAGATTCCATACATGTAACATGTCAATGCTCATTCATCATTAGTTCAAAACTTCAAAGCTCAAACATATAATGATAATAATAAGAAGTTAGAAGCGTGATTCTCATAAAATGATAAATCCATAATTGTTAGTATATGATTATATCATATTCATACTTTGCAAAAGTCTCAAAATGTCATTACATGCTGAAAACAAAAAAAAAGCACAAAGTGGGCCCCTTTTTTGATGCCCAGAATCTTGGATTCCCGTGGATCCTTCTGGATTCCTCCCGGATTCCGGAATGGAATCCGGATTCCCTGTGGATTCCTCACTGAGGAATCCAGATTCCATTCCGGAACCCTGCCGGAATCCGGCTCCGGATCGTACCAGAACCAGGATCCGGGGCTGGGCAGAGGAATCCGGTATCTTAGAATAAAATCATTATGGCTTTCAATTATAACATTAGAAATTAATAAGATCCTAAAACCTCGACACTTAACCTACAAACAAAACATTTGGTGTTGAAGAAGCCCTAAATAAATTTAAATCCCACGATTAACATGAAATTTATTCAATAGCTAACAATTGACTTGAAAAATGTATATTGGTGAATGTGAGTAGAGGTTTCTAAACAAGATAAAATGAATTTAACGTTTAAACAAACAACAAAAAATAAGTTGCCAATCCTAATATGGGAATGGGTATGGGCTTGGGCCCTTAGGTATATGTATGTATGTGTGTGTGTGTGTACTTTTAACATTCTGAGATTTTGATTGTAAGCAATTAGACATAGGAGAGTTCAGTTGTTGTAAAAGAAGCAGCTTGGAAGTGGCTACAAGCCTACAGCAATAGGGTAGTTGTAACTTGTAATCACTCTCTCTAGCTGGGTTTACATATAATACATTCAAATAGATGTTATTTGGCTGCTCCAGCTGGGTTTTCCTTTGATTGGAGGTTTCCATGGTAAAAATCTGAATATTGTATGTGTGTTTCTTCATTTGGATGTTTATTTCTATCTGGCACAAAGGGTTCACTTCTAGCATAGTATGTGATTGTTCTAATAAAAGCTAAGTTGCCAATTTGGGTACAAGTGTGACTGTGAGTACAAGATGTGGGTTCGGGTACAAGAGACACACACACAGACAAAATCAAAATTATATATATATATGTGTGTGTGTGTGTGTGTGTGTGAGAGAGAGAGAGAGAGAGAGAGAGAGAGAGAGAGAGAGAGATTCTAAAATATGAATCATGATTATAGCTATATAAGTATTAAGTGGAGTAATTTGTAAAAATGATAATATTCAAGTCTCACAATGTCATTACACAAAGAAAATTCAATTACAATCCACATTCATCTTCATCAGAAGAATGAAGGTTAACATTTGGTTCAACTTCATTTGAACCACAGTCCTTTAGATTGCCACTCCCACTAGCTATGTCTATGTCAAGTGCAAGGGCTGACTCATCTATAGAGACTTGGACAATGTGCAACCGTAGCATCTAACTTAGCAACCTTCAAAACCAGCTAGGAGAAAAAAACCAAGAATGCAAGTTTTGTGTTGAAACAATGAGGTAAAATGACCAAAAGAAGGAAAGGTAGGGCAAAATTAGGGTTTGGGGGGGCATTTTTAAGTGGTTATTTTTGACTTGCGGGGCCCTTCTTTTTGGATGTCCACTGCATCAGAAATGCCTGGGTGTGCCCGGGTGCTTGGGTTCGAATCCTGGGCGTACCCAGAGCTGAACCTGGATTGAATGTGAACCCATAACAGACCCAAACCCATGAATCCGGTAACATAGAATAAAAGCAGTTAACAAAAATTTATTGATTCTTAGTTTCTATGACTTGTTTGATGAAGTTATGTATCATAGACCTATAATCTAGGATCACATTAGGCATAGATCAAAGAAGAGGTTCTTAAACTAGCATGAGGACCCAAGAGATAACTCCAAGTTGTACTAGTGCAGTTTTTCGGAAAAAAAACAGCATTGCACACATAACAACACCAACTATTTTGCAAAATCCTGCAAAGATAACACTAGAAAAATTCTGTCAAGGTGAGTTAAGAACTGGGGAAGGGAATCCCAAAATTGTGGTTGTGGTAGCTCAGCACAAAGTAGAATCATGTAATAATATAATTTAATCAGTCATTACTGTCACTCTGGCTAAAGATGCATGTTTTTGCTAACTTTTGCAGCCTGGCAATTTTTTACTTTTTTGCAGATAAATCAGTCATGTGAAGCTGGATTTGATGGCCTTGGATATTTTAGACCTGAAGGGCAAACGCCCGTGAGATTTCGGGAGCAAGAATTAACCAGATGCTTGCTAGGTAAGAGCTTTGACAGATACTCATACCTTGTCCAGGTCAGCCTTACAGGCTGAGTAAAAGATCCTAAGCATTCTTACAAGCATATATGTTTCAAGAGTAAAACATATTGAAGATATTGCTAATGAAAACTAATGTTATTTTATATTCATATCATTGCAGAACCATACAAGCCAATAAAAGTGAACTGGACAACTGAAAGGTGTGCGATATGCCGGTGGGTTGATGACTGGGACTACAACAAAATCATCATTTGCAATAGGTGCTGTGCAATGACCATGTCCTTCAGTTTGGCATTCATGTTGAATTGTACAGTTAAATGCTCTAATTATAGGATAATATATAATATACACTGGATTAATAAACAAGGTCTGATTTTCACCATCCCTTATCATTATATTTAATTTTGATGTCTGATTTATTTCTTCTTAGAAGAAGTGTCTGCAATGAATCTGTAGGGTTTTTTTCAGACCAAACTTAACCAGGGAAGTAATGTCTAACAATTTAGTTTGAACAACAGATGTCAAATTGCTGTACATCAGGAGTGTTATGGTGCCAGAAAAGTGGAAGACCTTGCTTCATGGGTTTGTAGAGCGTGTGAGACACCAAATATTATACGAGAATGTTGCCTCTGCCCTCTAATGGGTAAGATATTCATGTTGATGATATCTGTCATTCTGAATCTGTACGTGGGTTGGAAGACAAATCATATTCTAACAACCAAGCTCTTTATTTTCAGGTGGTGCTTTGAAACCTTCCACTATAAGTCAACTCTGGGTGCATGTTACCTGTGCTTGGTTTGCAAGAGAGGTATCGTTTTTGAGTGATGAAACAATGGAACCTGCAGATGGCATTTTAAAAATTGATGCAAGATCTTTTCAAAAGGTTTGTTAATATAGTTTGTCCTAATTTATTCCTGATGCTTTCTGCATACCATGCCAGGATAGCTATTTATCCTCAAATTCCTAAGTAGAATAAGGAGCAAGAAATATGTATCGTACTTAAGCTTCCCAGAAAAATAATTTCCTAAAGGAAAACTTGCAAAAGAACAAAAATTTAAGAGCTATTCTTGAGAGTTACATGCAAGAGCAATGTCTTTGCAATGTATTTCTACTAGCAAGGTCTCCAATAAATTTTTTTTTTTTTTCACTTTGAAATGTAGGTGTGCGTGATCTGCAAGCAGATGCATGGATCTTGTATCCAGTGTTGCAGATGCCACACATCATATCATGCCATGTGTGCATCAAGAGCAGGCTATCGTATGGAGGTATTTTATGCTCACAAGGCTTTTGACTGAATGAGCAATATACTGTTGATTGAAGTTGATTTAATATTTGTTCTAATAATGCTATTTTTTGCATTCAATTGAGAAAAAAATGAGAGTTTCATCCGACAAATATTTCTAATGAATTCAAGGGGAGTATTCAATCTAAAATATGTGTTTCTGAGTGAGATCAAATGTTTGATGACTTATTTTTCCTGTCCCAAATTCTTAATTCAATTATTGGGAAATGGCCGAGAATAACTTAAAAGACCACCATGGGAAGGTAATATTTAGCCTCCATGGACTCCAGTGGTGGAGAATAACAATGTGAATTGAATCTCCCTACTTTGGAGGCCAACACAGTAATTGGATACATGTACACTTGACTGTGGTGGAACAGTAAGTTTGGAGCTTTTACTATAGTGAGAGCTGGGTTAAAATATTGATGGGTTGTGCTTGTATTTTTATAGGTTGATTGTATAGTTAGTGAATGTATGAGGCTATGGTTCTAGTTGACTTTGATTAAATGCCAATACTAGCATCTAAGCCAAGCAAGAGTTATTAGTGTTGTGGAACAGTAAATTTGAGGCGCTTATTATGACAAGAGCTAGTTTAAAATCTTGATGTGTTGTACTTGCAATTCCATAAGTTGATTGGGTAGTTAATGGATGTATGAGGCTGTGGCCCTAGCTGAATTTGATGGAAATGATACTTTTCAATCTAATTCATGGACCTCCTTGTTCCAAGGCATGCTCTCAAGCGAGGGCTGTGAACCAGGAGCAGTCCATGGCAGAAAATAATTGTCCAACCTGGATTTCCGAACTCTAGGAGAAAAGCTAATAGTGCCACTAGAAGGAGCAGAAGCACTAGGACGAAACAAAGGCATGGAAGAACCCTCTTCAACACAACCTAGGGATGCGAATGCTAATGAATGGGAACCAGTATTAGCTAACTCCTCCCTTTGCCTCTTCTTTGTTTCCTTTAATTGTTCAAATGTTTCTAGTTGCACATAACATGCACGAACAACCTCGGGAGGCGCTAATGTACATGGCTCAGTTTCATGGCCACGTATCCCAACAATATGGTATTTAAATCTTTTTTTGCCTCCATGGTTAATTTCTTTGCAATATTTACATTTCGTTTGCAATCTTGTTCTACTAGGAAATTCTTCCTTATATTGCCAAGCTGGATCCCTTTGACCTCCTTTCTTAGGCCTAGGATAGGGTTGAGGAGTAGACATCGGGGAAAAATATTGTTTTCAAAATGTCAAGGCTGCTGCAATAAGAGAATTTTACAAAAAAATTATCATTTGTGCATTGTGTTTTATTCTTGAATCTTGATTATTTTCCTTTCAAATTCGAAGTCAAACTTCAAAGTTTAAAGAAAGAATTTAGAAAAATCAGCAAACCGTACATTTGTTAAAAGAAAAATTTGTAAATACATATTTACAATTGCTATTGTTTTACTTCCCTCGTTGAAGTATGAAATTTGGATTTGAAAGGAAAACATTCAACTTCAAGAATTGGAAAATTAAAAAAATTAACAATAAATCCATAAAAATACAAAAATAAAACAAAAAAATCCATGAAATTTAACACTTACCTCTTTGAAATGAGATGAGAGCTCTTTGCAACTGTTTCTATGGACTCTTTGATGCTCTAAATGCAAGTAATACGCTGTCCCATTGGGATTTATTGAAGATTTTTAGCTCTTCTTGCCTGCTGGTTGCAAAACTATGGACTCTTATTTTTCTTCCTATCTCACACTTTTTCTCTCTTCTTCTCAAAACAATGAAATGAAATGCTTTTTAGGGCTGCAAAGATGAAATAGAACAAAAAAAAAGTAAAAAAAATTTAAGTTTTTTATTGGCAAACTTTACATGTCCGTTGGCCGAGTCCCATCATCGGGACTCAGTGAGTCATAGGCTAACTTGCGACTCAGTGAGTCATGGCAAGTCACATGCCTGACTCGGCCAAGTCCATGTCAGAGTCCCTATGACTCGTTAGGGGTGACTCGACCTGCGGCTCGCCTAGACTCTGCGAGTCATGGCGAGTCTGGGATCTCTGGTTTGGTGATCATTTTGGAATGGTGTTAGAGGTGAAAAACATGGGCAAGCATTGATGTTACTAGGCATTGGTTGTTGAAACAAAGAAAAAAATGTTCACTAAAAGTGCTCAAATTTCTAGTCATATGACATTATTGATTCATTCCAGTACATTTGGGAGTACATGTAATGCATTTATTACAATAATTGTTTCCGTTTATCACATTGCATATGGCATCAATCAAAGGATATTAACTAATTGAAGAATTGATCATAAAGCAAATAGATATAGCAAGACTTCTGATCAATAGAAATACAAAGCATAAAGTTTCAATTTTGAGTCACTAAGATTGGCAAATCATCAAGGTTTAAGGGAATTTTCAGACCTCCACCATGGTCAATGTAGATGAGCAGCTTCAGTAGATTCATGCAAAGACGCCTCTAAAAAAGTCTATTTTTAGCCCATGATTTTTACCCATCAGCTTTTTGAGAAAAATGAACATATTTTAGGGCTCTATTTTTATCCAAATCTATTTATAATGTGTGCTATTTTGAATGCAAGGATCCTATGTTAGTGTTGACCTTCTACTATTGCATTTGCTATTTATAACTTGGAGATTAGCTAATTTTAAATCATTTGCCATGTGAGAGATGTGAACATTAAGTCAAAATCTGTAATAAATTCAATCTGCAACTCTACTGGAGGTTGTACGGTTTTACTTTTAGTATTAGAGGATAGGATTTGTGATAAAAATTGCATTTCATACATTGAATAATTGTTAAGAGTAGAATTAATAGTTATCTTTTTTTTTTTCATTCAATATCTTTATAAATAGTATAAGTCCCTTTTTGTACTTAGTTTTGTCAATGGTAATTCTCATGCCTCCATTTTGGTGGAGTTGCTATTCATCGAGTATTCATTGTCATTGTTATATAAAATTTGTTATTCACTCAATGACATTTACTACAATTATCTTGCGTATAAATGTTTATTGAGATGCATTATTGTATATGCTAAGGGTAAAATTGCATTCATAAATTTGCGAGCTTTGTATTGCAGATAAGCTTGAAGGTGTAGCTTGTGGCTTTGTACCAAGTCCTCCATTTAATTCAATCATAGCATTTGTGGTTATGTATTAGCCTATTGAACTCCATGTGTACTTACGCAACTTAGTCTCTATTTTTAATTGAACAATGTAAGTGTGTAGTTGTAGGATTTGTTTCAAGTCAAAAGCATAAAATAATGTGCCTAATGTTGAAAGAGCGTCGAAGGAATTTACCAAAGGCAAAACCAATCTACATTTAATTTAGCATGATTGCGAACCACCCCAAAAATAATTGTAAAGATTGTCGATTGCAAGTAGATATTGTCCGGTTTTTGGTTTTCTCTTAATTTACACGGAGCTTTACTTTCCAATTTGAAGAGCCGCTTTTCTGTTTTGTGTTGCATTGAAAGGTCACTCTGAATTACAATGCTAACACACACATTTAACTTTTTCTTGATTGCCAAATGTGATTTAGAATCGAGGATTGATAAAATTTCTTTGTTTGTTGATAAATTTTCCTAGTATGACTAAGTGGAAGAGTTGTCCTTTAGTCAAGTTAAATGAAAATTCAATCAAAGGGGGATTAAAATTGTCCAGAAATTCTACGAATGATGCATGGGTGATGGTATGTGATGATTTGAATGGGGTTTTCGAAGCATTTCTTGTGATTGAATTAGTTTCTTGGTTGTCCTATCTAGCATTACTAACCATACTAGAATAAAATGTTATCCAAGTCAGCCATGTTAGTGTGAACAAGGTATTTTACCTATCTAGTTTACTAGTAGGTTCTATTCACACGTTAAATTTACTTATATCGTAGGGAATCTTTCTAGAAGTCTTAGTTGTCATGCGATCTTATCATATCTTTGGGCATTTAATTCTTGAGTCCTAGGTCATTTAATAATTATCAAATTAGTTCTCTCATTGTATAGGTTTAAAATTAAGACACATGCTACAATCTTGTCTAATCCTACCTATCAACCCAGCCTATAAAAGCAAGACCTCGTGTATGAAGAGCACACATGAAATACTTTGGGGGGGGGGGTGAATCAGTATTTCAGGACTTTTAAAACTTTGAGCTGCATGAAACCACATAAAACATAATGAGAGCAACCATGAAGACGAATACACGAGATTTCTCGTGGAAAACCCTTTCGGATAAGAAACCACAACATAGAATAGCTTCTATTAGCATAAATGGGCACCGACCCAGATTACAAAAGTGAGCACCAACCCTCTTTGAAGCACCAACTCCGAACAAGTGCAGCACTGACTCCAGTTGGCTGAGGCACCAACGCCAGTTTAGGAACCAACCTAAAAAAGACTTGCTGATCACTGAAATTAAGAAAACCAACACTTCAATTCAAGATAACATACTTAGCAAAATATCCAGCTCCTCCAATCAGTAACATACATCTCCTTCCTCCATCACACTTCTCAGTCACATACACAGCTCAAAAAAAAATCACTCCTTCATTGCCTTAGCATGGATTCTTCACTTGAATCACTTCTAGATTTCATCTTTAGTTCATTTGACATAAGCAGCTTCATATATTGTAATACACATAAACTCATCCCTTAGAATGGCCTCAAACTATACAAAAAAAAACTCACAGCTATAAGAAAAGAGGACCATTCTATATCTGTTCATCAGCAGAAACCCACACTAAAAAGGAAACAATTCTCATCCCCGAACACCTTTAGCGATATCGATTTTCTTCATACACTTATTGTTCTGAAAACTTTCTATATATCTGCAGCTCAACTCCCTTTTCTCCCTTGCTTATGACAGTCTTTTCATAGCACAGTATCATATCTATGCTAAAAAAAATACATGTATATTTTGAAACACAACCTCATTATGTCCAGCAGAAAAAAGCACCATTAAGATATTCAACGCCCAGCTATCAATAAATGCACAGCAGAAAAATCTTTCGCAACTTTAATTGCATCACCCACAATCACGCCTAGCCTGTTTTTGAAGGACATGGCACCTACTGAAGACAAGCTTTTACACGGCACCTTCTTGGTCATCACAAGGTTATTATTCAAACAAAAACACATGCCCAGCTGAGTTTTTTAAAGACACAACTTATTATTTTAGTTCCTCCGCCCAGTCACATAAAACAAAACGCTCAGCTCATTAGCATACCAAGTGTCGTTTGCTTCGTATTCTTTTCCATGATACACACTGCTATAGTTGTTTTATCACCTTTGTCTAATTCTCGAAAACATAGCACCTAAACAAAGTCAGAAATTCCTCACAAAAATGATTCAAAAGTAACGCACAACTATTAGTTTTTAACTTTTAGCTCAACCGGACAACTAGGTAGCTCAACTAGACAACTAGGTAGCTCAACTAGACAACCAAGTAGCTCAGACAAGCAACCAACCAGCTCAAGCATGCAAATAAGTAGCTCAACCAAGCAACTAGGTAGCTCAAGCACACAACCAAGTAGCTCAAGCAGGCAACTAGGCTGCTCAAACCAATTCTCTATTACTTAGAGTAATCCTTTGAAATTTAAATGTAATGCCCCCTTTTCGGGGCACATTATTTCGTGCCTTATAGTTAGCCTTACATCATGGTCCAGAGGGCTAATCGAGGCTTGGCAGGTGATCAGAGGAATGTTTGGCCTAGGCGTTTACAATGTTAGGCCAATTGGAGCAGTTTTCACAAGGTTTCCAGGGTGCTTACTATTTATAGTAAGTCGGCAGAAATCAGTTTTCCGGGCATCTCAGTAGTGGACTTGAAGCGTCTCGCCGAGAGCTTTCCGGCAAGCTATCACACGTCTTCATCCGAGTTCGTTTGGCCCTCCGTTTTAATGCCAGAAGATTCCTTTATTTTATTATGTCACTTTATAACCCCACGGTTATATTTATTTAAAAAGTGACTTTTAGTGGAATATGAAGAGACAAAGTGGGGAAACTGAAGAGTCACAGCTGCAACTTTAAAAGAAGATTTGGAGTCTCATTTGGATATGCTTAGTTTTATGAGTTTATTTTGTCTTGGAGAATCCAGAGAGCTTTAGCTTTCGGTTTTGAAACCTGAGGACGGAAACCTTCAGGCTTTCTCAGTGGATTGGACGGAACCCAGTTCATCTCCGGTGCGGATTCACATTAGAGTTCACCATTGTATTCACAGGTTCTTTTCTGTTATCTGATATTCTGTTACATGTTGAGTTCAGATTTGGATTGTGAGAAATCCCACTGTTATTATATAATGTAACAATGTTGCTGAGGGTTTTAATGGAATATATAGTGTTGATCATTTACTGTTGAATCCATGGTTTATTGCATGAATGTATTTGCTTAAATTTGCATGAGATATATTTGTGAAAATTTGGAAAAGACCCGGTTTGGGTCATTATAGTGGTATCAGAGCTGGTTTTCCGGCCAGCCTGTAAAGTTTTATCAGAGACAAATTTATAGAAAGGATTTATTAGATTGCTAGCCTGTAAGATTTTAAAATATTCTACATATTATTGTCTTAAAAATATTACCTGGCAATTATTCCTTCATGATGGAGTACTTCATAAGTCGGGAGTTATTTGGAGCGATACTGTATTAGTCGTTCAGAAAACGTATGGTCCCAAATATTAATACAACTTTAAATATTGGAGTGGTGACATTATTGTGGGGGTCCAGATTTGTGTATTACATTTTATTTTGCTGGCCGGAGATTGGTATTCTATTGGCGGCTTCATTTATTTTCCTTATTGGCGTGGATTGGAAAGATTATTCAGAAAAATTATTATTATTCACAGGTTAATACAAGTTGAAGATTAACGAAGTCCAAGTTATAAGCTGTAGCGATTAATGTTGGGGCTTTATTATAAAGTCGGGCTTATATCGTGAATATTTGCAGGTCCCGAAATATATCTTTGAGTGGCTTATTTGATAAATTTAATTGAATCTCTGTTATATTAAGCCGCAAATATTCTATCGCTGAGGATTAATACTTATCGGATGCCTTTCATAAACATTGCTAATGCTTTGGTATATTTATCGGGGGTCTCTATCAACGTGTGGTGACTATAGTGAAGTGAGATAAATACTCGGCAAACAAAATTGAACAGACTTTGGCTCTTGAATAAATATTTGCGGAGCACACATTTAATCTTCTAAGGTTTTGCCGTGAATAATACGGTTGATTATTTCTTAAGAACTTTATCATTGGGGATTTATTAAGAATTATATATGCCGTTGTCCAAGGTTGGTAAGGAGTAATAAAATATCAGGGCATCTTCTTCGTATGGGTTTCCTGTTTATTGCGGCATTCTTTGACTTAATAGAGGGACTATTCATGGTGAATCTCAGTGATAAGCTTTCTGGAAGACTGTAGCCAACCCGTCCTATAATTGTGTGCGGCATCAAATCTGTGAAGAATGGCGGGTTTTCAATAAGTGCGGCTCTCCCTAGGTATTATCGTGGCTTCCTTATGTTCTGAAAGAGCATCATTAAGGGTTACATGTAGCTTCATATATTCCTGGAATCGTACAGGGCATTGCAGTTGCTCTGTGTTTGAGCAACTGGAGGAATTTCAAAGCACATTTTGGTAATTGGCTTTCAGACTGCTGTTCCCAGATTTGCAATAAAAACCACAGTGCAATCATTCTATATCACAGAGTTATCGGGCCATAACTATTTGCAGACAAGTTAGGAAGATCATATCAATACTCCAGAGAAAAAACGTTAAAATTGTTGTCAGGTGATTATCATACGACAGTTCAAACCAAGGTTATTCTGTCTTGGCATGAGAGAACCTTCTTGTGATTGACGTGGAGACAGGGGAAGAATGTTGTCTACGTGCCAATATACCAAGGCCAACAATTACGTGAGCTAGTACTTCAGACTCTGAGAAGATATTATTTCATGCGGCAGGTACACTAATACCGTTCAAACAATTAGAAGTTGGCAAATATACTGACCACAGGCACAACAACAGATAACTTTCTAGAAGCAACAGACTTTCTGAAGATTCTTATTCCAGGTGCATGTAAAACACTCTAGTAAGTTACTGGGAAATATATTTTTTATATGCTATACTCTGTATTGTTCAATGTAAAGATTGAATTCGAAATAAAATTGAGATTAGAGAACCAATACACAATTGAGAGTCCATAGTGGGATAATTAGCATTGAGCAAGTTTTTCCAACTACTCTTGTGAATTAGAAATACAGGGATCCTGCAAACAAACAAGTGTTAGTTATATTGTCCTAAGCATTTAATCTTCTGAGCAAACTGTTTGATAAAATGTTTAGAGAAAAAGAAAAAACAGTGATAAAATCTGAATGTTATCTTCATATAAGTGTTTAATCCAATGTCTATTCTATGAGCTGGGGAGTTGAGTTACACAGATCAGATTAGATATTTAACACTTTGTATGCCAAGTGTTTGATAAAATATCAAACCCATTCAATTGAGTTTTGGAGCAAAACAAGCTAGGAAAATTACAGTAAAACTGAAAACTTAGAGGAATCTGATTCGATTGCAAACTGTTTGACAAATTCTCAGTAGTAACAGGGGTAGCCTTTTCAGCATATCAGATTTGTGCATCATTAGAAGTGTTGTAGCTGGGTATTGATTAGAGGTCACTATGCATACAGTTGGGACTGTGACTTTGTGACAACGCCTAGGGCTTGAATAGCTCAATTTTATTGAATAGGCGACAAGAGGAACATGACACCGACAGCTTGAGAGAGTTGTGGTAGGTGCTAAACAATTCGTACTCTGAGAGTGGAACCTTGTCCTTGGCAGCTACAATTTATCCTGAAGATTTTGAGCAGTGTAAGTTTGGACATTCACCTGCAGAGACAAGTAGTATCTAACTATGGGAAAGATGCATGGTTTGGAAAAAGTCTTGAAGGATCTTGTTAAGGTACAGCAACAGTTAGCCCAGACTTCACAACCTGATAAGAGGACAAAAACACTCGGCATGCATGATGAGTATAACACACTTCCTCCACAGGTTCAGAAAGATTTAACCTTCTCTAGTTTCATGGACTTTCATCCAAAGCTACAACACAAGACCTTGGTGGAAAAGAAGCAGTATCAGGATTTGGCTCGAGATCTACTTGCACAAGACAGGTGCAGAAATTTATATGAAGAGTTTCCAGCTATCATTATCCAACTCATAAGTGAACAACCAGTTTTGGACGAAAAGCCTTATGAGGTTGTCATTGAAGCAGGAGATTGTAAAACAAATATGGAACCAATGCATGAAGGAGAGGCTAAAGAAGAAACAACAAATCTAGAGGTCACAGGATGGTTTACTAGAGAAGAGCAATCAACCCCCATTGATTCTCAACCCACTCTTGATCAAAGAAAAGATGGAAAGGATGTGGCTAAAGATTGTGATCACCTGCTGGGTGTCTCCAGCAACTCATGTAATAAGGAGTCATGTGACTTCTTTAGCAACACCTCACTTTTGTATAATGCTGATTTGGATGACCCATTAGATAATGCATCCCAAAATAACAAGGATGAGAAGTATGCCTTGAAGAGTCAGTTGAAAGTCAATAACGATGCCATCATTGCAGCTCTTATTCACCATGATAGCACTCACCAGATTATTGAGGATCTCTATAGAAAGGCTCAAATGGAAGGGGGACAAAATGGTGTAGGGAGTGAATCTTATGTTGCTGATTTATAGGGGCTCAGAACAACATTCAAGGGTTGGAAATCAGAACATCTATGTTTACTGTCGGATCGCGACTACCTGTTACAGGTTGCAGAAAATTATGCTGAGCAGTTAAGGAAAAAGGATGACGAGGTTAATAAGCTCAACAGAGAGCTTAGTGTTACTCAGGGTACATTGGAACCATAGTTACAAGCCTCGGACTCGCCTCGGACTCGGCAAGGCCGGATTGGCCTCGGACTCGGCCTCGGCGACCGGACTCGGCAAGGACTCGGCAAATCAAAAAACCCAAGAAATTCAAAGATTTTTAAGGATTTAAAGCATTTTTCATTCATCATTTAGTCAATTAACATCAAATACACAATAATTGAGATAAATAGA
>MU228458.1:603344-651558 GCA_018584345.1 Thuja plicata | reverse complement strand
TGTGGTTTTTACACCAACAGTCCAGGATGGGCAGTTATGTCTTGTGGCATGATGGGTGATATGCCTTTTCTTGTACTAAATCTCGTTGATGGTGAGATATCTCGTATTGGCGAGCATCCCTTGGTTCATTTCTCTTTCCACACAGCCGCAACTCCTCTACATTATCATACCGATTCATCCAGTGCTTATGGTAATTCTATCACCACATATTTTAGGTTTGATGATGATGATCGGGTAGAGCTTATTCAGTACGGGGTTATCGAGCTTGGTATGATGATTATGCTTGTTGGGGTGAATTTTTCACACCATGGTGTACATTGTATAACTCCAGGTATTGAGAGACAGTTATGGAATCCTTATGCTGATTCAGGAATTCCAGGAGAGTTGGTTAGTGCATCGCATGTTGGCCACCTTGTATGGGATGCATTTTGTTTTCCATTCAGCCCACCTATGGAGAACTTTCTTTCCCAATTATTGCAGAGGTGTGGGGTGAGTGATTGGTTTGGTACGTTTCCTTGCTTGCAGGTGGAAGCCCTGTCCGACAGTCTGGATACCTTGCCTCTTCAGTACAATTTCCAGTTCGGGCGACGGACCAGAGGGGCAGTGTTATGGCTGTTGGACATTTCTGGTGATTCACTCAGTATGGGCACAGGGCGTCAAGATATTTCAGCCAACTGGGGAGATGGATGGCCCTTTTGCTTATGGGATCCAGGAGGGATGTACTCGCGGTTGGCATTTATTCAAGGAGCCGGTTGGTGTGAGGTTTGGTTTCCCCTGCATCTGACCACAAAGGTGCTGGTGATCTTAGTTGGAGTGAGGTTCTCAGTTTGGTTGAGGACTTTCTCACAGATAATGGCAGCACAGGGCAGGTTGGTACGACTGATCCTGCAGTGATCTGGGATCGTGGCATTAGACTGGTTGCTGTTTTGTTGCTGTGTGAATGGCTTTACAGGTCAGGGCATAATATCTGTTTCAATTGCACATGACAGATTGGTAGAGCAGCTTCCCTGAGGTTGGTTTGGGATCCAGGTATTATGATCACAACACGCAGATACCAATTTCTTGAGGGCAAGCAATCTCCGAGAAGGGATGATTTGTAGTGTCCCCTTTTCGGGGCACATTATTTCGTGCCTTATTGTTAGCCTTACATTATGGTCCAGTGGGCTAACCAAGGCCTGGCATGTGATCAGAGAAATGTTTGGCCTAGGCGTTCTCAATTTTAGGCAAATCGGAGCAGTTTCCACAAGGTTTCCAGGGTGCTTACTATTTATAGTAAGTCGGCAAAAATCAGTTTTCCGGGCATCTCAGTAGTGGACTTGGAGCGTCTCGCCGAGAGCTTTTCGGCAAGCTATCACACGTCTTCATCCGAATTCATTTGGCCCTCCGTTTTAATGCCAAAAGATTCCTTACTTTATTTTATTATGTCACTTTATAACCCGACGGTTATATTTATTTAAAAAAGTGACTTTAAGTGGAATATGAAGAGACAAAGCGGGGAAACTGAAGAGTCACAGCTGCAGCTTTAAAAGAAGACTTGGAGTCTCATTTGGATATGCTTAGTTTTATGAGTTTATTTTCTCTTGGAGAATCCAGAGAGCTTTAGCTTTCGGTTCTGAAACCTGAGGACGGAAATCTTCAGGCTTTCTCGGTGGATTGGACGGAAACCCAGTTCATCTCCGGTGCGGATTCACAGTAGAGTTCACCATTGTATTCACAAGTTCTTTTCTGTTATCTGATATTCTGTTGCATGTTGAGTTCAGATTTGGATTGTGAGAAATCCCACTGTTATTTTATAATGCAACAATGTTGCTGAGGGTTTTAATGGAATATATAGTGCTGGTCATTTACTGTTGAATCCATGGTTTATTGCATGAATGTATTTGCTTAAATCTGCATGAGATATATCTGTGAAAATTTGGAAAAGACCCGGTTTGGGTCATTACATTAAACGACTTTGATCATCAACCTTTGACATCAATGACAACATATTCAACAATCTCCTCCTTTCTCATTGATGGTAACCCTTCTGAAACCAATCTGAAACAAAGAACTACTCCGAAATAAATTGAAACAAGCTAACTTTGAAATAAAACTGCTTCTCGTGACTTATTTCTCCCCCTTTGACATCAATGACAAAACCAACCCGCATAATTGAAACCAACTTGTGTAATTGAAATTGGGGCTAATAGAATGCACCAATGAAAAACTCCCCCCGAGTCCAAACCGCAATTTAATGATAGAGTGAGATCACTCCCAGCTTCTCCCTTTTGATGTAATGTCCCCAATTTTGGCGAAGTAAATTAATTATTTTAAAGTTATCTAAAATATTAAATATCAAAAGGGATGACTATATTTTAATTGATTTAATTAATAAGTGACTTAAAACAAAATAATAAAATCTTATTATAAGTCACTTTATTTAATAATAATTCGTCCAACTTATTGCAGAAGCTACACCATTCTAGAAGCTTCACCAAGTTGTTATAAATGGAGGTGTTTGCTATTCATTTGATATGTTCAGATTATTATGAAATTCATGAAATTGATGCACTGCTTTGGTTAAATCTCCGAGGACACAAACCTTCAGCAGATTGATCAGATAGCTAGACGAAACCCCAAATCTTCTTTTTGAGAATGGATTCGCAATGGAGTTCACACTTGTGCCAGATTTGTGAAGTCTTCCCGTGAAGACAAATTTGCAATTACCAAAGGTATTTTATATTTGAAAATCTCTACTCCTAATGATTGGTGATTATATAGCTGACGTGAATTTGAATATTACAAGGTAGACAACTCAAAGAAATATTTAATGAAATTATATGCCATGTGTTTGGGGCTGGAAGTTGGCGTGAAATTAATGAACCTGTGATGATTTCTATTTAACACCGGCTAGATATTATCATAAGCTTTAGGGTGGAGATTATTATATTCTTAATAATCGTGTGACTTTATTACCACTCCTCTCTAATACTTCAGCGAAGATTTTCAGTGATTTCCTAATGTTCGACAATTGAATTATTTCTTATTGCCATCAATATAAGTTTGTCGAAGAGGCAACTCCTATTGGGCTAGAGAAATAATATTTCGGAGGTGTTTGGATTGCATATGGTTTGACTATATTATTATTGGGAATCCGTGGACCTCCAGATAATAGCATTTATAATATTCCCAACACTATGCATATTACAGCAATCACCGTGGATATTACTTGGGTGTTGGCAAATAAATTATTAATTTGCATACTACAAGTGCGATGGTTCTTGCACATGGTTTGGTCTTTGCCTATCGAGCTTGCTGCTGAGAGTGCATACAACATATTGGGCTCTCCATCTCGTGTGTGGGACTGAGTCCTTGCGTGAGGATTCTAGCCATAGAGTGGCTTAATTATTCATTCCTTTGTCATCGCGAGGGACTGGAGTTTGGAGGGCAGAGCTGCTTCTCTTGAATGGCAAAGAGTTGTGAATAGTAGAATAATGGATTCATCTCTGGATATTTATCCTTAAGCACTGCTGATATACAGTAGAGTAATAGGAAAGATTCATGGAGATAATTCTCTGTCAAGGGAATAAGAGAGTTGTTTGGAGGCCGTAGTGAACAGAGTGAATTAAAGTGTGCTTCTGTATGAATGTTCAGAACTGTGCTTTGCAAGAAGTCCCTACGTGGTTTCTCAGCATTTAGATAGCAGATACTTTGGTTCTTGTTGTTGCTGTTCATGTGTGATGAGTACCGACTACTGCCAATAATTTCTGTTTAATATAAAGGTCAGACTTCTCTACCAATATTTCTTTGTATGCTGGAAGAGGTTCTGTTTCTCTGTGTTTTTAATGGTACCTCAGTGTTCTGAAAATCGTAATTGTTTGGTTTAAAGTGTAAATGTGCATTTTTCATTCAATGCTTGCAAACTCGCCCTTAACTATTCAAATAAAAAACGTATATGGTATGCAACCCAACTGTTTGACAAATTAACTCAAAGTGGGCAAGGTTCCATAGGGGATCTTACATTTGATATCATCAAGAATGAATAGATTGTTAGTAGCTTTGCCTGCATCAGCAATATGTTTACCTTCTTTTCTAATTTTATAACAATCTGAATTAAAAACTAAACTGTGTCTTGGATCACACAATTGACTCACACTTAAGAGATGTGTTAACATTTTAACCCTTTGTCTTACCATCATTCAAAACAAGTGTATTTGTACCTTTGATTTTTGCAGATGCATTACCAGAAAATCTTGCCTTACCTCCATTAGTGCCTTTGAGAGTGATCAACTTGCTCGTCTCTAGTTAAATGCTTAGATCAACCATTGTCTATATACTGTGCCTTTTCATTTTGTGCAAGAGAGGTTGTTTGCACAATCAGAGATTCCACTGACACTTCTTTCTCCTTCTTCCTCCAAACCTTAGCAACCTCCTTGGCTTTGTACTCTTACTCAATTTTCTTGTTCTTCTTGGAGAAATCTGCCATACTACTTCTACAAACTTTTGCAGTGTGACCAAAATTATTACATTTATAGCATGCAACATTGTAACTTCTTGGAGGAGCAAAATATTTCCTACTCCTAAGTCTGAAATCACTTTTTGCAAACGTTCTATGGTTGATTGCCTTGTGTCCAAAATAATTGCAAGAGAAACAATAACCATGAAAGAAAGAATTATTAAACATGTTCATACATGTTTGTCTTGAGATAGGAGGCTTCTCGAAAACATTATTTCTAATCTTGGATGTTGAATCCTTTGTGCTATCAACATTTGTCTTCAGCTGTTCTTCTTTTGTAGACTCAAAGCTTTGACCTTCGTCAAGACCAATTCCACCTTTATCATTTGATGATCTTTATGTGCCAATGACCTTATCCAGGGACATGAGATTTTTCTGATTTGTCTTCTCATGATTCCACTGTGTCAAAGATTTATCCAACTTTCTGAGTGACACAATTTCAGCTTCAAGTCTTTCACAATCTTCTTCCTTGAGCTTAAGCTGTTTTCTGATTTCTTCTTCTGTTTTCTTTGCTTCTTCAACCCGAATCTTCACATCATCTATCAATTGTTTTACTTATCCACAAGCTTGAGACATCTTGGTATTTGCCTCATTCTCTTCTTGTAGCAGCAACTTCAAGTTTTGATTTTTCTTTATAAGTTTCTTGGTTTTATTTAAAGCACTTATTAGCCCCTCTTCAAGATTTACTTCTCCTTCAGCAGTAGAATCTTCATGTTCTTGATTTTCATCATGCACTACATCCTTTGCCATGAACAATATTTTTTCAACTAAGGATTCTTCATATTTTTTATGAAGTTTCTCCCAAATCTCTTTAGCTGTATTGCAATGTATGATTTTCACAAGTTCTCTTTTGGACAAGCCACATAAGATTGCCTTCATGGATTTTGCATTATTTTCAAAAGTCATCATCCCATCAGCATCCATTGGAGGAGTTGTAGGAATTGTATAACCGGTCTTCACACTATTCCAAACATCAAAACCAAGAGACATTAGATAGGTACGCATTCGCACACTCCAAAATGGATAGTTGATGCCATCAAATAAAGGTGCTTTGTTCGCAGTTCATGAGAACCCATGTGTGCAATCAAGATCAACGTCCAAGCGCTTAAGTTGTATTTCTTAAGGCACTCTGCTCTGATACCAATTGAAGAGCACACAAAAAATACTGGGAGGGGGGGTGAATCAGTATTTCTGAACTTTTAAAATTTTTAACTGCATGTAACCACATAAAACATAATGAGAGCAACCATAAAGATGCATACACCAAATTTTTTGTAGAAAATCCTTTTAGATAAAAAGCCACAACATACAATAGCTTTTTTTAACAGAAATGGGCACCCATCTAGAATACAAAAGTGAGACCAATCCTTAGAGAGCACCCACCGTCTTCGAAGCACCAACTCCGAACAATTGAAGCGACGATCTAGTCGGCTAATGGACCAACCCCAGTTTGGGCAGCAACCCAAAAAAGACTCATTGATCACTAAAAATAAGAAAACATTATACACTCAACACTTCAATTTAAGATAACATACTTAGCAAAATATCTAGCTCCTCCAATCAGTAACACACATCTCATTCCTCCATACATCTCAGTCACAAATGCAACTCCAAAAAAAATATCACTCCTTCATTGGCTTAGCATTGATTCTCATACGCAGGACATGACATCCATCTCCTTGATACACAAGATCATATTGTTCTCCATGGCTGCAATAATCTCCCTATCATGATATCCCTTGATTGTGACAAAGAAATGATGAAACATGTCATAGATTTGCTCTTGCAATCCCAAGTCCAACAAAAGGCAACTCATTCTGTATTTTGCAAAGATCTTCAATATTACAAAACTCCTTGAAGAATGAACACTATAGATGTCATCAAGACCTTGAAAGCTGTCTACTATCAACTGCAATATCTCCTTCATGGTGTCATCATCATACGGTCGTCAAGGAGCCAAAATTCTGAATATCTTGCTTAGGCATGAAGTAACCATCAACTTGATCCCCTTATTAGGATGACTCAACCACCATTGTTGACTTAACACAATCTCAATAGGAACAAGGACCAACTGCAATGAAATCGAAGGTGACTACTCCACAATAGTCATATATGCTTCCAAATCATTTAGTGTGATGACATCATCATCCCTTTGATGATGGCGTAAATAGAGCTTGTCACCAATTTCTTGTAGTATCTTCACCAACCATTGTCCATCACTAGGTGCCATGGTTTGATCCAACTTTGAATCTTCTTGATAGGTTGGCAAGATCGCCAGCTCTGATACCACTGTAATATGCAGCTTTGTTGGTCTGATTTTCTTTTTGTTTTTTGGAGTGCATTTGAATTCTTAACAATGTATATTTTGGAAATAGTTTTATGCCAAACAAGTACTAGAAATTAAAGTAACTTGCAGCAGTACAAATAACTCAGAAATTTACTTAAACACAAAATGCAAGTGGCTGAAAATTTCCAGATTTAATTATTGACTTGAAAATACAATATTAACCCAAAATAAAAATGACCTAGTTCATTTTTAAGGGTCAACTAACAAAGATCAACATACCCATTTGCTAGAATAGAGAATGAAGGTCTGCAACAGTATAAAAAGCAAGAATGAGAGTTTTCAAACTTTAGGTGTGTCACTAATTACCTCCAAATTGCAACGGCTGAGTGAAAATAACCCTTCCAACCTTTGGACGCCCAAATAAGGAGTTGAAAAAACCTCCCACTCACTATAAAAGCAGTGCTCAACAATAAGAATGAATAGGTTCTTGATCCTTTCCAAATCATTACCAATGTGAAATGTAGATCGCTGAAAATTAAAGTATATTATTATCAATGAACTCCAATGTGACTGCTGTAATGAAGCCACTCAAATCCTCCAGATTGTATCTCACAACAAAATGGAGAATGTTGCCAATGAAGGTTTCCATCCTCACAAACCAGCAGGAAGAAGCACAATTCCCTCCAAGAATAGAAGCATAAACAATAACAATATTTAATCCCCACCGCCCCCGCCCTATCCCCCAAATGACAGCCCCAGTCCTCCTTTTATAGCTTTTTAGCTGTTTTTTTTTAAAACACCCTTTTGCTTTTACAATATTTTTTTGGGAATGTTTTTTTTCCACTATTTTTTTGGGACTTCTTTTTTTCTTTTTTTTGGGAATGCTTTTGTCTATTTTTTGGGAATGTTTTTTCTTTATTTTTTTGAGAATGTTTTTTCGCTATTTTTTAGGAATGCTTTTTTTGGTATTTTTTGCGAATGCTTTTTCGCTATTTTTTCGGGAATACTCTTTGCTTTTTTTTTTTGGGAATGCTTTTTCGCTATTTTTTAGCGAATGTTTTTTCACTTTTTTTCGGGAATACTTTTTGCAATTTTTTCAAGATTGTTTTTTCCGCTTTCATTTAATAAGAATCACTCCCCTTTTTAATCTCCCAATCTAACATTAAATAATAAAGGCCCATCCATTAAAATAAATTACCTTTGATTTAACAGTTGGCCTTTATAGCCCCTTCATTAAATAAATAAAATAACAATAAAGTAAAGTCTTTAAATTAACTTTATTAACTCATAACTTATCGTTATTTAATAACTTTAGACTATATCAAATCTCATGATAAACATCAAACCCAACTCCACTGACATTACTAAAAATAGCAACTAACTGTCAGTGCTCATAAATTACTTACTAAAAATAGTAAGTATAGGAGAGCATACGAAAAGGCTCTAGAAAAGGGCGTTATGCTCTTTATACCCGACTGAAGAAGAAATTGCTTTTGTGAACACCTCCTGGATTCCCTAAACCCACTCATTAGCCTATGGAAATCTCATGAATAGGCTAATAGTCTCTTCGCACTAGAGTAGCTTAGGAAGGGGACATTACACCAAAGCACTAGGCAATAAGAAACTAGTGGTGCATGGAGTTGCCACTGGTCCTTGCCATCGCCACCAAACCCACCACGCCCACAAGCGGATAGATTTATTTCAAACTCGTTAATTGTGGTCATATTAAGGAACTAGAAGCTAAGCACCCTAGGGCCAAATTTCCTTCCCTCCTTACGCTCTAATTGGGCCTTTTCATCAAATGGCTATAACATTTTGTCAAGGTGTTGAAATTTTGCAAACGAGATATTGACAAAAAGTTGGTTTTGAGCACTTTACAATGGTGTAGGCAATTTTCACCAATGTTGCAAGTACAATTAATTGTTGATTGAAGTCAAATCCTTGTTTTTTGGTTCCCGAGCTCAAAATTTTCCTACAATCTTTGATTTTTGCAATTCTCGTGGCATTGGAAAGGTATGCAAGAGCTCTATCAAGCCATACATGCACTTTTTTCCGATTCAGCCCTAGGTACATTTTATTTTGTTTTTGCGATATTTATATCTGGATGATTTCTTGGACATGTTGGCACTTGGGGAAGGTGTTGTTTTTATCAAATCACTTTGTTTCAGCCCCATTTCATGTATTGATCTTTGATTTAATCATTTGAGTGTATCATTGTTGTAATCATGGGTTATGCAACTATCTTGTTCTAGTCATTCTGACTAAGGACAATTATGGGTTTTGGCAAAAGGGCATCTTGACACATTGTATGTGGCTTAGCCTTTTGTCTTATCTTTATGGAGTCATCTCGGAGCAAAAGACACAATGGAAGAAATCAATTTGGGGTAATAAAAATGATCAAATCATAGGACTGATTGGTACAAGAATCCGTGCAAGCATCTCCAGAGAGACCTAGAATCGTATCTTACAAATTAGGTGCTCACGCATAGTCTGGATCAAGATTTGGAAGATCATTGAAGATCCATATGATTCTCTATTCCCAAATGATCCTGCATCAGATTGGCTCATTCCATTTGATGATGTTGATAATCTACACTTTCTTGATGGTGCATTAGAGGAGCTTGAAACTGATGTGGCATTTGAGTGACTTTATGATCAAGAGACCAATCTTATAGATCCCACTTCTCCAATTGAGATCACACATGCATCTTCTATTGATACTTCATCGAATATTTCTAGAGATTCTTTGTCGCAGGTAAATTGATGTCTTTCAAATTTATATTTGTGAGATGATTACTTTACAAGTATTTCAGACTTGTTTATAGAGTCTCACCTTTCAGATTTGTAGAACCAATTTGAGGGGTTATCTCTCATACTCGATGACAAGCATGGCACAACTAATGTCTCATCATTTGTCTTAGGATCTTGTTCAAACATTAGTTAGCATAGGATCTTGTTCAAACATTAGTTAGCACTTGATCTTGGTTTGTCACCTTCTATTTTGATTGGATATGTACTTGATTTAGTTGTGGCATCATCATCTACCAAGGACATGGCATCATCATCTCTTATTCCTTCCTATGGAGGGATAATTGATTGTATGATGGGTGTAGTCCTTGGGGGGTATCATTGTGTCCTCCATTCATCACACTTTAATCACTTGTTTATGTTTGATTGCATCTTCTTTTCCTTCTTTTGGAGAGAAGTTTTATCCACATGGTTTTCTCCTTTTCTCTATTTGTGAGAGATTGCATTTGTAAATGGGTATCTAACATGGCGTTGTAGTTAGGATCCATAATAATCTTCATTTTTGCATCATTGCATAGTCTCCTTTTCCCTAAGTTGCACTTAAGGTGGGGTGTTAGTGTGAATAAGGTACTTCACCTATCTAGTTTACTTGTAGGTCCTATTCACATATTAAGTTAATTTAGGTCTTAGGAAATATTTCTAGAAGCCTTAGTTGTCATGTGATCTTATCATATCTTTTGGTATTTAATTCTTGAGTCTTTGGTCTTTTCATAATGATCAAGTTAATTGTCTCATTGTATAGGATTGAGACACGTCACAATCTTGTTTGATCCTACCTATTAACCTTGCCTATATAAACAAGACATCATAGGTAGATTTTGTGAAGTAGTATCCAATTCAATGTAATCCATTGTGCCCTTAATCAGACAATATTTCGTTCTTTTTGCTGGCTTGTGGAAGGCATCTGTTTGGTTTTGTAGGTGATCGTGGAGGATTAAGTCCATTGGTGACTCTAACATGCCATGCCAATTTAGTATGGGAAAAACATGTTATTGTGTCCTTGTAGAAAGGTTAGAGTGTGAGTCAAGTCTGGGTTCAGTATGGGTGCAGCCCCAAATCCACCTAGGGTATCATTCGGCTGGTACGTTGGGTAAACTCAGACGTACATAGGCAAACCCAGACATACTTATAGAAAAAATGCCCAAAATAAGTCAAATTTCAACAAAAAAACATTTAACATTTTTAAAATCCTTTAAATGCATTTCACCCTAATTTTATCCTATTTGGTGTTTGAAACTCATTTCACAAATATAAAAGACCAAGAACACCATTCTTTTCTCTCCAAGTTGTCATTGTTGTGTTTGGACGGTTACTTCATGTTATTCGAAGGTGAAGGCTATAGAGTAAGATGCACACCAAAAGTTTAGGAATCCTTGGGAAAGGAAGCTTTAGCCATCAAATGTGAGTACCTCTTTTATTTTTTCAAGTTCTGAATAAATTCTTCATTTTTTTCTAATTTTTTTTAAAATATTTTCAGAATATGTTTTTGAACTTTCTATGCATAATAAGGGCTTATATTGTCAATCTTTATTAAAAATTCAATAATGTTATCCTTTTTGGGTTCATACATAATGGTTGGAACTGGACGTTCTTCAGTTATTTGGGGCTAAAATGAAGAGAATCCTTATAGAATAGATGCAGCATCACCTCTTTGGCAATATACAAGAATGATTAAACAAATGTTTGGTGGTGGAAGTTTTCTTTGGCAGTGTGACCATTGCAACATAAAGTTTACGAGCTTCTATTTTCGAGTGAAAGCTGACTTCTTCAGAAGGAATAAAATCTTGTCGAGGGACAAATAAGAAAGGGCTGCCACATGATCTAATAATGTATTATATTGAAGAACAAGAAGATGCCAACATGAGAAGTAACAAATCAAAGAGCAATGCACATCCTCTTGCCAAGAAAAGCTCATAGAGACCTCCTAGTGGCTTGACACAACCAGCTGTCCCACATCCTTTCATGCCAATGCCACCATCTTCTGAACCAGAGAATGTAGAGGCCCATTAGGCATGGTCTTCAAAAATGAAATTAGAGAGGTTGCGGATCAAAGCATTTCTTGTTGCATTTATGGCAACGGGCTTCCATTCAACATTCTTAGATCACCTTATTGGCAGGAGACGGTGAATACCCAATGCACTTCGTGATTATTTTAGTCCCAGGTATGAGACAGGCGTGTCTATCTTTTTTGATGGATGGAAAGATTGCAAAATTTAAACAATGTTATAGCAATGTCTCCTTAAGGGGTGATGTTTTTGAAGGTAGTGGATTTGTGAGAGACAAGTAAAAGATGCAAGTTTTATTGCTAATATCCTCATAAAATCCATTGAGATGGTGGGGCTTGAAAATGTTGTTAAAGTTATAATAGACAATGCTAAATATTGTAGGGTAGTTGGGTCTATAGTGGAGGCTGTGTAGTCACATTTTTTGGACACCATGTGCAGTCCACTCACTCAATTTGATCTTGCAAAAGATTTGCACTCAAATTGAACGGGTTAGACAAGTCTACATAGAGGCCAAGGAGATTCAAATGTTTTTGACTAATCATCATATGCCACAAGCCATATTCAAGAGGTTCTCCAACTTGGAGTTGTTGAAGGTAATTTATATTTAAATTTTAAATTTTTATTTTTCTATAGATAATATTTGATCTGCATTTTTAATGCCATGTTAGGTTTCTGAAACATTATTTGCATCTCACAAAATTGTCTTAAGATGACTTGTGAAGGTGTGAGAGAGGCCTTGAGTTCTATGATCATCAACAACTTGTGTAGTGTATGGAGCCATTCAAGCACATAAAATGTCCAAAAATTTAAAACATTAATCCTAGATGATGAGTGGTGAGCTCATGTGGAATATGTTTTGAATTTCACTAACTCCATGGTGGAGAACAATAATAAAGGCCAAGGAACATGACCCATCAAAAGCATTTTTCAAAATTGTACAACAAATTATCATTGACCATTGGGCTAAGATGACCACCCACTTATTTCTCTTACCATTTGCTTTGTCGCCAAAGTATTATAGAAGAGGTATTTGCATTGTCGAGTGTGGCACCATCTAGAGATGGGGAGGTTGTTGTTCGCTATAAGTTTGCATTAGAAAGATATATGCAAATGAGGAATTTCAAAGCATTGTCTGGAGTGAGTTTGGCCAATTCTTATGTTAACAAAATCATGATGTTTCTGCTCTTCATGACAAATACAGGTTGAGTATTGATGAGTGGTAGTATCTACAATTAAAATTCTCTCCCAAGTATGTATTTTTTAATTTTTTTATTTGATGCTAACGTGCATATATTATATTAAAATATATATATTCTTATAATTTAGTTTGAAGTTTTGATTCTTGAATTATAAAATTAAAAACTAAATGTTGTATGTAAATTCAATAGGTTGCAAGTTCTTCAGTCGAGGGGAATTGGAGTAATACTCCATCCACTAGGTTAAAAATTAAAGAAACCTTTTAGGAGCCCTCTTGAGGGAGTTGAAAGGTCATCTATTGGTTATGTGTTGCTTTTATTGATAGCCATGTGTTGTTCATCAAGAGGGGGAGTGGGATTTCCAAGAGGCACAAGATGCTATAAAAGGGAGACTTGGGCTAGAGGTTATTCATTTATGGTTGAGTTCTTATTTTCATAGATAAAGACTAGCAAGGATTGTAGAAGAATATCTTGTAGCTCCATCTTGCAAAGTTGTAAAGCCTAGTGGCTAATATTTTGTAATTGAAGAATGTGTATTTCATTTTATTGAAATAGAAGAGCGTGGGTGAGTTTTCATTTCATTGAGAAATAGAAGGCAAATTATTTCTTGCAATTTTCTGATTTATTCTCTTTGTTATGCTATGTATAAATGTTGGGTGGAGTAACCCTCATATGAAGTAAGTGAGCATGCGTTTTGAGTGTGTTAGGGGAGTCCCCATCATCAAATCTGCATCTCTAAATTTTGAACTTAAAATAATAATAATTGGATTTTCAATGATGTTTTAATTGAATAAAAAGAAGTTATTAGTTTTTCAAAGAAAAGCAATTTAATAAAAAAAATGTGATGTGCACTTGTCTCATTAAGGTTAGCATACGAGAGATGTTAAACCATCAAGATCACCAGCATGACGCCTGCCCTTGTTCTTTATACTAATTGATTTGTCTTGTACTCTGACAACTAAAGGGACTTCCATGCAGCAGGATTCTTATTGCTTCTTATTTTATATGTTTACCATTGTGATAAGAAATGAATGATATTTTATTGTAATTACAAATTTCTGATGGCTATTTGTTTAACGTGTTTGCTGCACTAGAATTATGTAGCAAATTCTGACAATCATCTATTTGAATGGTCAGATGCATTGCTACAATGGCAGGAATGGCAACCAAACGACCCAATGGATTTCGTATTGTGCTTCACATAGGTGAGCTATTCCTGGCATGCATGCTTGTTCTAGCCACACGAAGATTACAGGTAGCTTATAGTATCATTTATTTGGGTTTATGTTTTGAAGCAGTATATTTTTTTATTTTCTGCAGAGCTCCAAATCCAGACACAGTTTTGATTATTAACACTCCAAAAGGCACGTTTTCAAATAAAACCACATTACCTGTGAAGGGAGGCAGGAGCGTTTCAAGTTTAACTGTATCGAACAATCTTGCTGATGAATCAAAAACTGTGACCAAAAAATTGAAAAGTGAATTTCCATCGGCGTCTAGATGCCTGCCATTCAATCCTAAGGGTGACAAGGTATTTGATGATAGGAATATTTATTGAATAAGCACAACTTACAGTTTCATTTTTTGTGTCTCGGATGCAGTAGTTTATGTAGTAAAACTAAATGTAGAAATATCTACACAAATATATTCAATAAATAGTATTAGACATTCTGGTTATAATACACATATCTGGAGAGAGATTTTATGAAATATGAACCCTTGATGTTTGGGGTCTAAATACATGACCAATCATGTGGAGAAAATTCTTGGGAAAGGAATACAAGCATGGGCTCCTTATTGAGAAAGCTGATAACCTGTCATATGATCATATAAGCCCTAACATCTATTATGAAAACTTTCACATCTCTATGAGTCATCAATAATGCAAAAACTCTAGAGTTAAATGGACATGGATATGGATATAGCTATTTTTGAAGACGTCTTATATTGATACAACAAAAACACAGATGTAAAATAAAATAAACCAAGAAAAAAAATTTAATAATAATAAATATTAAATAATTAATAATATATTAAACAAAATTATATATCAATATATTAATCTTAATAAAAAATTATAAGCCTAATAATAAACATTATTAAACTGGGGTTCACCACTTAGTGTGTTGGTTAAGTGGTGGTGTTATTGTCCCCACCTAGGTTCAAACCTACGCTGGGCCATTGTGAGCGCGGGCTTGTGCCTTCGCTGATCAAATGTGCCCGCGGGTTTGGGCCTCAACTTTGTAATAAGAGGATGAGGTCCCCTAGTTGTGGCCTCATTAGTTCATAGCTCTAGGTTAAAAGCGTTTCACGTGGAGCCGGAGGGCGTATCGTGCCAGCGTCATCGATCACATTAAAAAGTTTACCATGCACTTTCAAAAAAAAAACATTATTAAACTTTATGAAATTTTAATAAATTAAGGTTAAATTAAAAGTGAAATTGCTTTAAGCTTAATAAATAAATAAAAGTTTAAAATATAAAGTAAAAGGAAAAAAATTGAACATAAATTAATAAAATCTTCCTTTGTATTCATGCTTCTTGTTGGTCCTCCATTGTTTATTGCCCCCATTTGATACTTCATTACAATATTTTGTTATTGTATTTGGCAATGACGACTCAACCAATGTGACAACACAGGTGGTGATGGTGGGATCAGATTGAAATTCAGCTCCACGTTGCCCTCATTGGCCATTACAAATAAAATACAACACACCATAAGTAAATATAAATAAATAAAAATCCTGCATCCATCGTTTCAAGAACAAACTTTTTTGATGGCTAGAAAGAAAAATAGCGACGGAGAAAGTTGCGTGCCAATTCAAAGTAGATGCTTGCAACATGAAAGCTATGTTAGGTCATGGAGCTGTTGCTTAAGACAGTTTTTAACATATTAGTGCTAATATTTTCGGGATACGGGAAATATCATGAAAACGTCGAATCTATATATGATATGCAGAAAACAACATGAAGAGGTCCATAACAATTATAAATAATATGTTTTAAAGAAGTTACGATGACAGGAGAAATTTATTTTCCTTTTTTATAGGCATAACTATGTAAGGACACATCCCTTCATCATAATTAAGAAGGCTTTAAGTTAGTAACTAAAACTAATGTCAAGGTTAAGCATGCCACAAATGTTTCACCTTATTATATTTAAAAGGATAAAATATTAGGGCCTAACATGTTTATCCCCTTTGGAAAAGCATTGCTCTTAATGCTTAGCAAGTCTGGATGCTTCTATATGAATTGCTCATTTGCCCATGTTGCATAGTTTGTTGGGTGATTCTTCCTCTTGATTAGGAACTCTAAGACGGTTTTGTTTCACAACTGTTTTACTCATTTCTCAATGATTGCCTCATGTTCCAAATCAAATTTCCCTGCTTCATCTAACTCATGTAATTCTAACTGGATTGGAATATCGATAACTATTGCTTTTTTTCAAACAAGAGACATGGAGATGAGTTTAGAAGAGGGCAGAAGTTCTAACTTATAGGCTACACATTCTATTCAATGGAGAACCTTATAGGGACCATAGAATTTGGGTGCAAGCTTGATGTTCTTATGTTGCTTAAGTGACATTTGTTTATAAGGTTGCCATTGAAGAAACACTCAATCTCTCTCCTCAAAATGCTTCTCACTACAATGTTGATCTGCGTGTTTAATCCTATTTTGAGCCATAACTAAATTCTACTTAAGGATTTGTAACAGTTCTTACTGGTGCTATGTAATGTCCCCTTATGCAATCTCTTAAGATTATGGGACTATTTAATTATAATTCAATTGCAAGAGACTTCTTTCTAGTTTAACTTATTTATTTATAAAATAAAATACAATATCTTGATTTTTTGCAAGACTTATATTGATGATACCAGTTATGTAATAATGATAATCTTTCAACACAATTAATTAACTTTAACTTATGAACTGCTATATATCAAAAGCACTATAATTGATATACTCTAACTCTAAGAATCTTGTATCGTGCAATCAATGTATATGCAATGGATATCTTTGATATTCAGATCTGCAATATATGAAGCTTGTATCAATATTCAAGTGTTATATCGATGCAATGGTTATCTCTGATAGTGGATACTATACTCCGATCTGCAATGTATAAGCTTTGCCACTTTGATGTTATGGAGTTAATCTTGATGTCTCAGATAAACCTTTGTGAATTATGCAATTGATCTCCCCGTTATCGCTTATGGTAATGAAACACTAATTGCTGTTCCTGATATTATTTTAGAAGTTTGCAATGATGCTGCGGATTTGGTCTGATCAGATCTCCCACTTCAAGGTGATCGCTTGTCTGATATACTGATTATAATGGCGATGTCTCTTGGTGTTGTTCCTGATTGATATCTTTTAATATATGCAACCAATTACCTTAAGAAGACTACTGCTCAATTAGAGCGATCCAAATATGGATGCAATAAGAAATAGAATAATTGATGATATTTTGGAATGATGTTTGATCTTTTTAATATGCTATGAAGCGATTGGAGTATGGGGCTGTGAAATATCCCAAGAAAGAACAATAGACAAAATAGATGAATTGTGCAGTATCAGATCAGCAGGTCTGAGATCAATTAATTCAAAATGGTATTACAAACTGTTGAGGTTCCATGAGCTAGGTGATGGGCCTACTAACGATATGTATTTGAGTTGGGATTTGTGTATACCAATACAAAATATGCAAATCCAATATATGTCTCTGGATGCCAAATCAGGTGTGTAGGGATATGAATTCGATCTATATGCTTCAGCGCAGATGGTAATTGTGTGGCGGCAACGAACAGATATTGTATATGGTCCTTCATTGTGTACACGGAGATCAAGTTGGATTTTTGTATTGATGCCCCAGTGTAAGGATTGTGATCAAAGAGGCATCACTGATGATATTGTGGATGTATATCAATGGGTGCCTTGACTGAAACCGATTGGCAGGAGTTAACAATGTTGCCAATGCCTAGCAAGAGTGGTGATCAATGAAATGTGTATATATGTATTTGCTGGTGTCTGTGATCAAGTCATGAAGCCACTGCAAGTATATTGACAGATCGCAGATTATAGTTCGGATATTTGTTGAATGTGTTTGCAGTAGTATTCACTGATGTATGTTGTGCCGATAGGATGTAAATGATATTCGTAGAGCATCAAATATCTATGATGAATACTAATCTCTTGAAGCCACTGCAAGTATATTGACAGATCACAGATTATAGTTCAGATGTTTGTTGAATGTGTTTGCAGTAGTATTCACTGATGGATGTTGCGCCAATCGGATGTAAATGATATTCGTAGAGCATCAAACATCTATGATGAATACTAATCTCTTGCCACCTCCATGTTAACGGACATGAAGTTATCAAGCATTGGTGATTGCAGATAGATGTCAATATAATAACCCCAATAGGTTATCCAACCTCCAACTTGCAAATGTTTGTGTTTTTGAATGTGTGCTTTTGACTTGCAATTTTAAAATAAAAAATAAACCTTTTGCTAGGCAAGATATAATAACATTGCAAATATAAAATATTCTAGAAATGAAATAAAGCTTCAATGATTCTTATTGAGCATAATATATAAATATTTACAATGCTTTTCATTAACCATTCATACCCGGAGGTCCTCAAGCTTTAATTATAAAATCTAGAAATGTATGGCAACAATGTATGAACTTGTAGATAACAGCTGGTAATGAATATTTGATGTTGGTAATAATTGCAATGGTTGCCACAATTGATTCTGGGAATACTCTTTAAAAATCTGCACTTAAACCCTTGCACCTTTCAATTGAAATGCAAAAACACTGTAGCAATTTACTATTCACCGGTTACTGTAGTGCAGGTACTGTAGCGTCACTGAAGCAACAAGATTAAAGCTTGCAATCTTCTCTTATTTGGCTGCCAATGATGATCCATAGGTCTGCAATGAATAAGCATCAAATATATGCACAAACCCTTGATATTTCTTCACCAATAAACCCTATCATGGTCTTTGAGTAAAGTCATTGCCATTTGCACAATTCACTGGATATTACACCAATTCAAAGTGTTAAAATCTATGAAGAATTCCCAATTCTCCAAGCTGAAACTTCTGAAACCGTTGTCTCCAAATTCTCTTCACACAATTCAATAATATCAAATGCATAGAATGAATGAATTTTCTCTTGCCTTGGATTTTAATAATTTTCCAAGAGAAATAGATATGTATCTTCACAAATACACTTCTCATAACTTAAAAATATTTAGCTTTTGTTGCACTTGCTTTTGATGTATTTGAAATATAATATTTAATTATATTTTTCTCCATTTGGTGCACAATATAAAGTGTACTTTTTTTTTTTTTGCTAGGTAACAGGCTGAAGTCGAGAAAGATTTTATTAATAAAAATTATTTTACAACTCTGTTCAATGCAGGCACCGGTAGGAAAGAACAGAGTAAAGAAAACCTCCCATCTTGCCTGAGACCAAAGGTCCAGTTTTAAGAAAAATATATTCTTTTGCTGCCTCTTAGCAGTTTTCAATACCTGAAGAGCACCCTACATACACCTATCTGTACGTTGACCGATCCTTCATCCTACTATACTTGGATGAGGATATTATTTTACAATCGAAATCTGATAACTCAGCCAAAATTTCCTTTCCTTTCTGGGGTAGTATGCTGGCCTGATTTAGTCGTCGGTCCCCTTCGTAGACTGTAGCCTTTTAGTTTTCTATATTCGTAGTTATTCCTCTTAGTTGGCTTTCTTCTACCTTGGGGTCCTTATTAGATCCTGTAACCACACAAAACCATACTTCTCCATCTTTTTTATAAGCATTAGTACCATCATATATTATCCTTAATCCATCTAATCTGTTAGACCATAAGATATATTGACAATGATTTATCGTATAAGCATGAAACATTATATACAATACAAAGTAGCTGCTGTAGATACACAACAATATATATCCGGCTCACCTATCTTTATATGTTCATGAAAATAAATATCATCTCAATCAATTATATCTGTTGATAAGGTTATAACTGAAAAGTTGTAAAATTTAATCTATGCAAAAATTCGTTTTTATGTGTGCAACAACTCCCCAACCTTTCTTAATTATGCTCTCTGTTGTTAGGGTTCTGGTAGAGTTATAATATCTAGGCCACCCAATTTGGCTTAATAGGTCACCATAATATAGGTCAAAAGTCTGCTAAGAATTGCTTGCCCCTTTGAAAATAAAAGTCACATACTGAAATGTATATCTATGTACACATATCAATCTGTATATATACATATACCCCTCTATATTTAAAAATGAGAGAAATCAGAAATATATCCTTTGATCCTCATATTTTTATTAAACCATACATCTCGCCGAGGAACCATGCAGTAATTCGAGAAGAAAAGGAAATTACTAACAATTACTCAATCTATCAACTACCATAACCAAAGGACCCAGAAATCTTATATATATGTTTGTATGCTTCGTTAAACTAAAATAGTAAAGTATAACATCCCCAAATTTTGTCATGCATAGCTTTAAACAGAGGATATAATATTCGTAACTGAGTTCTAAAACCCTTATCCGTTATAGGAGTCCAACCTCCCTTACCAAAAAGAGTGAAAAATCTATAATATCTTATATCACTATATTCTAAATACTATATCTAAGCTATCACAGATTAAACCCTACTCGACCAATTTCTTGCCTTTCTTGTCCGCCATAGTCCCTTTCTCATTAGATGGTCCAGCCTCCTCATCTTTGTCACTGTGATCGACCTTATCCTCCACCAAAAACATCTCCAACCCATGCATTCCTTGCTCTGACGTATATGCATAATGCTCATCAAGAAGTGCAAATTTCTTGTGATGGTAGGGATTCACTTTTTAAATGCCCTAGCATTGTCAATTATCAATATAGGATAAACTGGGACAGGATAATTTGCCCCATAGTGTCTCCTTCTCGGAATGCAAAGATTGTCGTCAATATGATTCAAAACTTCATCCAATTCCTCTAGAAGGAATTTTTTGAACAAGCTTTTGCATAGGGCATTCAACGTCGCTTTATCCCTGTCAACCTGCAGAATGGTAGCTACAAACATACCAATTACCTGAGTATTTGTTTTCGGCATATCCTTTAACATAGAGAATTCCTTACCCTCTATCCTCATCACAACCCTAATTATCAGACCATGCTTAGCATTCATCATCTTCTTAACCCGGTCCTCTGAAATAATATCCCAAAAAGACATTTCCCTCTGGGATAGGATAATTTGCCCCATAGTGTCTCCTTTTCGAAATGCAGAGATTGTCGTCAATATGATTGAGAACTTCATCCAATTCCACTAGAAGGAATTTTTTGAACAGGCTTCTACATAGGGCATTCAACGTTGCTTTATCCCTGTCAACCTGCAGAATGGTAGCTACAAACATACCAATTACCTGAGTATTTGTTTTCGGCCTATCCTTTAACATAAAGAATTCCTTACCCACTATCCTCATCACAACCCTAATTAATAGACCATGATTAGCATTCATCATCTTCTTAACCCTGTCCTCTAAAACAATATCCCAAAAAGACATCTCCCTCTTACCCGCCTTCATGCGAATGGGAGTATCCATGACAACCAAACTCTTAGAGCTGTCCCAGATGTTATCTATCTAATGAACAAGAACTTTATAATATGGCAAGGTATCTAGAACTTGCCAGACGTGCTAAGGAACTATCCAGAAAAACATGTATTGAAATGATCGCCCCGAGTATTGTTATGACTTTCCAAAAAATCGGGTTATCATTATATTTCATGTCCTTAGAGGCCACATGATTAAGCCGTAACAACTGGTGATAAGGCCACACTATAATGTAGCCATTCTTGCACAATGTTTGATGCCAATACTAAAGGTTTATTAAGATATATATATATACATGTTTATATATGCCCAAATATTCTCATATATTTTTATCCCGGTAGAAATATTATTCATACTCAGTAGCTAGTACATAAGTTATATATATTATTCTTAGTGGTAATATTATATATACACAATACCATATAAGTAGGTTTATATATATATATATATATATATATGTATGAGAAAAATATATATTAACCTAAATATGTGCCTATATATACAAATCTCCTCCTAATTGTAAACACAAATATTATGTGTTAATATCTAAATATGCCTTTGCTGATTATATATGTCAATATATAAATTAATATACTATTAGAGACGTGCTAATCTAGGCATCTATAATTTTAGTAAGGGAGATAGAGATTCATGCCCTATAGTTACTCCCCCCGTCCTCTACATCCTCAATTCATTCTCCATCTGCTCCATGATTAGCCAGTCCGTCAACTACACCATTACCTTTTTGATAAATATGATTAATAATAAAATGTCTGAAGTCTTTAAGGATTTCCATCGATCTCTTAACAAGTCCATTCAGAAACCAATTTGGTGTTTTACCTCTTCTAATGGTGTTAAATTGTTAATAGTTATAGCCGAATCTCCTTCTATTTCTAGATTATGTATTCTGAGTTTCCTACATAATAACAATCCATTAATTAAGGCAAAGAGTTCCGTGAAGTTGTTTCATTCTTCACCAATGGGTTTTGCAAGACGAGCAATAAGCTTACCTTCCCAATCATGGATAAAACATGCTATCCCAGCCACCCCCGGGTTACCCCTAGAGGCCCCATCGAAGTTAAGTCTAAACTATCCTATTTGAGAGGCCTCTCAAACACAATTTCTTCTCTTATCATTGATTCCCTCATCCAAGTTCCCTATGAAGGGTGAGATTGTCAACCCATTCCATTTGTTCCTAATACTGTCATCCCAGACAGTAAATATCTTGCCCTCGCTACTAATCATATTCCTGCTATTTACTACCTCCTCAATACCTGCCTCTTTTATTTATCATTTGATTTATTCCCATTTTCGAGCCTTTGAAGATTCTTTTGTTACGCTCTTTCCAAATTTTCCATACGAGGAGGGAGGGAGCCGATGACCATATGATGTTATAGAGATCCTTTCCTTTCATCCTAGGCTAGCATCTGAACAGGCTAAAAATATTGTTAGGTAGGGCAGACTTCCATCCTAACCTACTCATAAGCCATTGCCAACATCTATTTGTGAATTCACATCCTAATAAGATGTGGTCCACAGTTTCTTCTTCCTTCTCACAAAGTGCACACCGTGAGGGGCCATGATATCCTAATTTGAGAAATCATTCAGCTGTGAGGATTTTCTTTTGAAGGGCTGCTCAGGTGAACATTCCAGGTTTAGGTAAACAATTCTCATTCCAGCAGAGGTCTATTGGTAAATCAGTTCTGTCTCGCTGTTGAGGCTTGGAAAGGTTACTATAACCATCTTTCGTGTTATATTCACCATTTTTGGCCTTAGCCCAGACCACCCTGTCCTCTTCCGTCCAAGGAGTAACTTTTTTGTTGTTTAAAGTTTCCTCTAGTCTACTTAGGAACTCCCGTGGTGCATTTGGGCCATCCAGTGGTTTCCATTGCCAGCCTAATGCCGGGTTGCCACTAGGGAATTCGATGTACTCTTTGACATAGATACCCCTACTCAATTTAAGGGATGCTATGGTTTGGTTATCATCTAGGATAGAGTTAAGAGCCTGATACCCACCCCATGAATCATCCCAAAAAAGTGCCTTGCCTCCATTACCTATATCCAATGAAAGCCCATCCAGGATCACTTTCCTACATTCCTTGATAAAGTTCTATACTCTAGATCCATCCAGGGGTGACTCGTGTCTAAAAATGCTTATTGGATCTGCCCCATCCAAATACTTCTATCTCAATATCTTCACTAAATGCCCACTAGGGGATATATCATCATCGCCATCCAGACACGGATCTGAAGGTCACATGAAAACAAAAAATAAAATTTTGGGTCAACATGGAAGGGGTGCCTAAATGCCCCCAACACTTTGCATCATCCCCAAATTTGAAATTCAAGATCATGACATATAGAAGAATAAGATAACATATAGAAGAAGGTTTAAAACAGAAAACCTCCCGTTTCTAGGTACCAACGGAGTACAAGGGTCCTCCAGGAGGGAACAACGATAACACACAAGTACTAGGGAATACGTACAAACACGCGCTAATCTATAGATGTAGAAGCGGTTATGACCCTCACAAGTCGTCCATCAATAGATCGCCATCCTCCCAATCTTGATCATATGGGGAGGGATATTAACACTGCGATGGTACGACTGTAAGGATGGTCCTAGGCGCGTCACCGACAACTAGAACTAGGGATAAGGTGCTTGACAGGTCGTCATCTAGAAATTCGACTGTGGCGAGTGAGAGGGATCATGTGAATATCATCGTCAACGCTTTAATATTATCTAGAGGGTCAAAAAGGCAAGCATCGGTGCTTGCAGGGGACTCTCGTGGAAGGATTGATGAAGAAGCTTCCTCGTCGGCCCCTGCGAAAGGGGTGAAGACGAACTCAGGAGATGCCGAAGCTTTGTCCACAATGAGAATAGATGCAAAGAGTGTATCCGCAGGAGCAAACTTGCGGTATCTGAATTCTGGGACCAGACCCTATTCGAGCTTGCGCTTGCAGGATGGAGGTGTGATCCTCCGATCTACTGTGTCTATTTTGATGATGTCCGGGAAGCTAGTGTGGCGATGGTGGGAAGGTGATATAGAGATGGACAGAGTGGGCATGAAGGTGCCAAGTACAACCTATGTGTTCAACATGTTCATAGGTTCAGTGAATGGAGGAACATCTAGCAGTGAAGTGATGAGTAGTGGCTCCTGTGATGGAGAGATGAAGACTTGGGCCCACTTGGTGTGAGGCCCAATAGTCACTCCTAACACATGGATAGGAGCGAAACCGAATGCGGAAGCAGATGCAGGCACAAACACAGGCCTTGAGGATGCACTATCCTCCTTTGCTGTAACCTCTCAAGCTAGGGCCCTCTCCCGCCTACATCACTTACGCTCATGCACAAGTTGGTTTTGGCGCAGATGTGGACCCGGTTGAGATGGCTGCAGAGGAGCAATGCCATCCTGCTCTTTAGACTAGATCGATGATGCCATGGAAGACACCGCGGAGGGTCCCACTGATGAAGTGGGAGGTGGAGCTGTAGACCTAGCCACTAGGGGCTCAGTCACGGGTGACCTTCCCCTTTTTGCCCTATGGCCATCTGGGGGAACAAGAGGTTCCCTCGAAGGCTAAGTGTTGGGTGCCAAGGGCGATGGTGCAGTCTTACAGGGCTTCCTGCCCCTAACCGTAAACGGTGGGGTGAGGAATGTTCGGGATGATAGGTGACAGATGCACTTTGGGTTTTTTCAACATAGGTGCCTTTCCTTTGTCCACATGTGAGGCGGACGCGCTGTAATGTCCCCAATTTTGGTTGGCTTGGGAATTTAGGACAATTAACTTGAATTCTCTCTTATCCCTTTATAATGAATTTAATTCCTCACATATCCTTCTTCATTGTATTATTACACTCCTTAAATGATCAACCTTTAATTTGTTCAATAATTATTCACCCTTCTCCTTTCAATCATACTTCACAATCTTATCTTATCTTTATAGTATATACCATGGAGTTGATGTGCTACTTATAGAAACAATATTGTTCTTTCATATGTGGAGTTAAGAACGTGCAATGTTTGATATAGAGATCACTTTAGGAACGATAGAGCCGTTGTGTCGAATATGGATATATATTCTTGCAATGTTAATAGAATGTTGTTTTGATATGTCTATGGTTATTCCTTGCAATCAACGATGGATTCTGTGTTTGATACATATTCCTTAGTCTCTACAATCCTTAGATGTTATCTCTGATTCACCAATATATGTTTGCACCAAATGCCAATGGCAGTTCACTCTAAATGGAGAAGATCCTTTTTAGGGATTACTAAATAAAAATAGAAGCGATCCATGGCGATCTCAGAATATCTAAGAGGCCTTTGAACTGGTGATATCTCTTTGATAGGGGAGTCAAATTGTATGCAATTATAGTCTTTGCGACTGCGATCAAACAATTGATGATGGATGTTACAATGATCCAAGTGCAAAAATATCACAACGCTTATGATTGCTAAATGTTATGCTTCCACTGATTGTTGATTGTCCTTAGCTAGGATATGGACTCTGAATATCGTAGAATGTCTTTGGATATATGTATTCTTATGAGGAATATACCTCGCCAATGAATTCATGGTTTGATGTTGCAATCGCCGAGGTGTCAAGTTATTGTGTTTGCCAAGTATTGAGTGTGGCGTACTGTGAATGATGATGATCATCTTTGAGTGACGTTGAACCCCCAAGGTATATCGAAATCACTATATCTCAACAAAGGATGATGTTGTGTTAAGAATTGTTCGCACCAAGATGTGGTAATTGATTCCAAGGTGCCGCGGATTGTGGATATCGCTAAATGTAGTTACGCAGGCTTGGATGATTGCCCCAGTCATTTGCTATCGAAGACCTCTGATCTTGTAAGCATTGGCCGCCTCTGTTAATTTTTGGCTTCTAATTATTATGAAAACTTCATTAATGTCCTCGTTGAAGAACCTGATTCTATAATGTCCCCAAGAATATGTAAGTCCATTTTTTCTCCCCCTCCCCCGTTGTTTTCTATTCTCCTTTTTAATACTTCTACCTTCTAAAGTCGTGTCCTTTGGAAGAATATAATATATTATTTTATTGATGATATATTGTATTAATAATATATTATTTTATTGATGATATATTGTATTAATAATATATTATTTATTTATTTATATTTTTAATATTATTAATTAATAAAAACAACAAATTATTATTATAATGTTGTGTTGAGGGTTGCTATGTGATGTTCATTAGCATCCCCTCTTTATTATAATTATTATTCATTTATTTTTATTATCATATTTATTATAATATATTATATTATTAAATAATAATATATTATATTTAATAATAGATTATATTATATTATAAGATTATTTGATTCATTTATTATTTTATACTATTAATATATAATATTTATTATTATTATATTAATAATATAATCAATTTAATAATAAGTAATATTATAATTTTATTTGTTTATTAATTTATTATTAAATCTTGTTCAGAAAGGGGACATTACAGGAACCAAAGACACCACTGAGGGTTGCAAAACCTTTGGTGGTATAGGAGGCTTCCCATGGGGCACATGCTTCTTTTGAGCTTCCGACGAGAAAGGGGTGGACAAAGTAGCATGCTGAGCCTTGTGAGAGGAAGGGACACCTGAAGTAGCCATAGCACGCAAACTCATCTCTTTGGCTTTAAATGCCTGATATGCAAGGAATGTGACATCTTGTCGAGGACACAGGGGCCCAATTGCCTTAGGCCAGAAATAATCAAGAGTGAAACCCCCACGGGATACCAATGGACGGTAACTAGTGTCTTGGACCATATGGATAGTCCCCTCGTGCGAGAATTTCAGGCACTTGTGAACCACTGAAGGGATGACTCCCATGGACGTCAGCCAGGGGATGCCTAGCTTGATCCTAAAAAGGTCTGATTTAGGGACCACAATGAAAGTGGTGAAGACAACCTTGGGTCCCACCTGGATGGTAAGGGTGGTAGATTCCAAGGGAGGTAGGGACATTCCATCGTGTGTTCAGATGACAACATCACAATCATCATACTTCCCACGATTTAACCCGTTGACAAAGAGTGCTTCCTCTGTAATGATACCAACCCGACTTGAAGGATCCACCAAGACCCCCTGATGGTTGTGTCGTTAATGGAGGCCAAGATATAAAGAGGAGTGGGCTCTCCGCTATAGGGTTCGTCCAGAGGGGTAAAGGATATAGTCGTCTCAGGAACCCTTCGGAGTTGTGGAGAAATAGGTGTGATGGTCACCATAAATACGACGTAACTATCACAATGCCTTGAACGATTTTAATTTTAAGTTTAACAGTTTCACGTCGGGTTTACCAAAATGTGGGGAAGAAAATAATGTTTTGGGTCCTTGTACATCTTCCAAACCAGTTTGGCACCTAATGTAATGTTTTGTAGTTTGATGTCTTTGAGGCTTAGTCCCCCCTCCTCCTTGGACTAACAAATCTGATTCCATGCAACTAGTGCCATCCTAGCTTTGTCATTGGAACCTTGCCAAAAGAAGGTCCTTAGTTTTTTAGTCAATTTATTCTTGATTCCTCTTGGTAGATTGTAACACATCATCTGATATATCAAGATTGCTGATAAGACTAATTTAATCATAGTAGTTTTCCCTGCTAAGGACAACCATTTCCCTTTCCATGACTCTACCTTCTTATCCATGTTTGTTAACACATTGTCCCAGAGGTTGATTGATCTATTACCTTTATCAAGAGGGAGCCCCAAATATTTACATGGGAGCTTCCCCTTTCTAAAGTCTAGAATCCTGCATATCATGTTTTCCGAAGCCCTATCTGTATTGAAGAAGAAGATTTCAGATTTATCCTTATTAATATATTGTCCTAAGGCTGCCAAGTATGAAGCTAATATTTTCTTGATTGTATTGGCTTCATTCCTACTAGCCTCCCCAAATAACATGTTATCATCAACAAATTGTTGATGGGTAATGGGGTCTAAATCTCCACTTAACACCTTTCAGATCACCGCACCTTCTAGCATGGGAAAGGGACCTTCCTAGAGCTTTTGCCATAATAATAAAGAGAAAGGGTGAAAGATAATCCCCTTGGTGAAGGCCTCGTGAAATGTTGAAGAAGCCTTCAGGAGAACCATTTACCAAAATGGATATCTTTGGGTAGGAAATGCATTTATAGATCAAGTTGACCCATTGCTTAGAGAACCCAAAGGCCTCTAAGCATTTACATAAGAACCTCCAGTCCACCTTATCATATGCCTTCCTGATATCCAATTTGATGAGCATACTAGGTTCATGATTACGTTGTACTGAGTGAATTCCTTCTTGGGCAATAATTACCCCGTCTAAGATAGATCTGCTAGGGACAAAGCCTGTTTGCTCATTTGAGATCAGAATTGGTAGCAATTTCTTAATTCTATTTGTTAGGGTTTTTGTAAGGAGTTTATAAATGGTGTTACATAGCGAAATCGGTCTAAAATCTTCAAAATTTCCTATATTCGATTTTTGGGGAATTAATGCAATGAAGGTGTTGTTCATTTCCTTCAGAATTTGTCCCGAGTTCCTAATACTTTCTATAATTTCGACCACTTCATCTCCAAGGAAGGACCAACACTTTTGGTAAAAAAGGGCAGGGAACCGATTCAGATTTTTTAATGAGGCCTCAACTTCAGCTTTGGTGAACTTTGCATTTAACATCTTATTCTGAGCTTCCGTTATAATATGAGGAATATGTTTTAAAATATCATTCTAATCTTGCCATCTTGACCCTTCCATGTTATTTAGAATGTCCTCAAAATATATTACAGCTTCCTTTGCGATACTCTCAGGGTCCTCGATAATATCTCCATTAGGTTTAGTACTTTTAGTTATCTTGTTAATATTTCTCCTAGCTTTGGTACTGTTATGGAAGAACTTCGTGTTCTTGTCTCCCTCAGCTAATCATGTCTCTCTGGACTTTTGGCGCCAAAAAATCTCTTCTTTGGCTAATATATCTTCATATTGCTTGAGTAAATCTTTTTCCTTAACATAGAATTCCCGATTCATGCCTTTCACAAGTACTTTCTCATTAAGTTCTGCGATATCCTTCTCCAAATTCTCCTTGGCTTCAAAGATATTACCGAAATGATCTTTATTCCATTGAATCAACCTTTTCTTGATAGATTTCAGTTTTGATATGAAGATAAAGGCCTTAGAGCCTTCAAAATTTTCTTCCGTCCACCGGTTCTCAATATTCCCAAGAATATTCTCATCTCTGAGCCACATCTTTTCAAACTTAAAGGGACACCTCTTAGGTTGTTTTGCTTCCTCAATCTCAAGTTGAACCAGATAGAGATCAGAACCCGACGTAGGAAGGATCTGCGAGTTGAGGCTAAAATCAAAGTTCGCCCAATTTCCTTTGAAAAAGAATCTAAGGATCTACAAGTTGAGGCTAACATCAAAGTTCGCCCAATTTCCTTTGAAAAATAATCTATCTAATTTTTCAGCTATATAACATGGGTCAGTTCTTCTATTGGACCAAGTATATTTCCCATTTTCTGAAATGATTTCCATACATTCATTTTGCTGGATCCATTCTCTAAATTCCATGGTTGTTTGAGATTCCTTAGTAGATCCACCAACTTTGTCTTTTACATTTAAGATTGCATTAAAATCTCCTCCTAGAACAATATTCTCATGTTGAAAATCTCTTAAGAGGTTATTTAATTCTGCCCATACCTCCCTTTTTTCATGGAGGAATTTAGGTCCATAAATGTTAATAAGTAGGAAACTTAGTTTACTTCTGATGCTACTAACTGTACCACGTATCCAATATTTGCTGCCTCGTATTTTGTCAAATGTTACTTCTCTGGGGTTCCACATTATACCTAATCCCCCAGATGCCCTTACAGAAGGTTCACCATCAACTTCCCACAATCCTAACCTTCTACGCAGACTTTGTAATTCCTCAATGCCTAATTTTGTTTCTCGAATCAGAATGATATCTGCATCAAAGGTAGATAAGCAGCGCTTTAAGAGGCGTTTGTTAGGGGCATTCAAGCCCCTAAGATTCCATGTTACAAGCCTCATGGCTCAGTGGGAAGGTACTTCCCCTTCCCTGCATCAAGTAATGAGGTAATCTGAGCTTGACCTGTTGCCTCCCCATCCTTAGACCGGAGGTCATTTATAGATTTTCTGCCTCTTTTTTTGGCCTTCTTGGCACAATCTAGGGAGGATCTGCCTGGATTATTTTTGCAGAGTCCTAAATCCTTTGTATCCTCCACCTCACCTTTATCTACACTCATCTCAAACTCCTTCTCTGGCTCCCCTATATCCAAAGTTTCCAGAACCTTGACTATCAAGTTCTGATTTTCAATCAAAATTTGTTCATTGTTAAGGGATGTTGGTATATTTAGGCCCAAAAAATCATTTATAGCCTGAATCTCCACCCCTTCTTCCCTTGTTTCATTATGATCCTCTTGAGGGCAGTTTTCTGCAATGTTGTTAATCCTTATCTCACCATATCCAATCTCTTTAGAAAACCAATCCTCATCCAATCTGCCAGTCTCAATATTGCTTAATTCTTTGACTACCATTTCTCTAACCGCCTCAGCTTGACTTTTAACTACTTCCAAAGATTCCTTGTATAGTTCAATACAGATCTCCGGGGACCGGCTCCATCTATGTATTAGCAACAACCTCCTCATAGGACTTTAGGCTTAATCCCTTACTTTCCATTTCGCTTGTTGTTGGATGGGGAAAGGCACAATGATCTTGGTTTTGATGGCATTTCAAAGTCTCTATGTCAACGGGAGCCCCTCCCCAATCTCTTTCTGATCGCCCTCATCACATCTTTCTGAGATCTCCACTATTTCTCCTTCCACATCTAGGTCTAATGCATCACCTCTTGGTGAATCAGTGCATCCTTGAGAAGATGTAGCATGGTTAGGGGTCTGTTTCCTCTCAGGTCTTCTAAGGATCCAATCATCCTGCACATCCTTGGTCTGGTCCTCATTCGATTGAGCATCATAGTATCCCACTCTAATGTTGATATTCGTCTTGCCCAGGAATTCTGAATCCATAATCTCCCCAGAAAAAAAAGAGGGTTTAATACTCCACTTGCCCTCCTCCATTAATATTTCTACAGGATCAAGGGTAACCCTGTTTTTTTTCCATTCTCAAAAAAACTTGAACTCCTGAAATATTGTCTGTTGAGACAACTACACAGCGTAAGAATGTACCCCATATCGAGCCAATTTCGTCTATAACCGTTGGTAACCTATATTCTACTGGGATCCAGCCTAAATTTACGCAGCAATATATAAATTCTGCCTCGAAAGGAAATTGGTCGAACATAGGACACCATTATTTAAAATGAAAGCAAAAACCTTTAAAGAACCTGACATCTCCTAACATAATATCCTTCCTAATTAATTCATTTTTGCAGAGAATAAACAACCCATTATTGCCAAGATACGAAATACTTCCCTGGTGTGGGAATCTTCTTTCCCACCATGCTGTCATGGCTTCAAAGTTTATGGTTTGACCGGTCCATATAGCCAGTATGCCCAATTTTTTTTGTATTCATCCCAAACCGGCCTGATGAATCCATATCCATTTTGTGGCAGCCCTGTTTTTGCCCTTTAGGTTTGTTTTCAAATTTCGGCTGCGTCTTACAGGAATTATTCTTTTGCCCTAGAGGGATTGAAATAACATTGTTTACAAATTTTCTATTTTGATGGTCATTCAACGGATATCTCCACTTATTCCTTTTTGGCCAAAATGTGTCCCACATGCCATGAGTTCTTCTATTTTCGGCCCTGGTTTTTAGGGCTCTTTTTTCTCTGCGATTTTTGACTAATTGCCATCTCTCATTTTATTCTGAAAGGGAGGTTTTTTCACCCCTCTTGGCTCTAGGGTTCGATTGCCCCCACTTCTGCCCATGGATTCCATCGGGAGATGTGGATATAATGTCCTCATTTTTAGGTGCATGGGATTAGCTTATTTCTATGACCCTCGTAGGTTGATCAGGATGTTAGAGGGGGTCGTGTGACAGAGCTAGTGGTCAGTTTCCACTCTGGAGGGCTGTGATGCCAAGATTGCTCTTCGTTTGAGCCAGATTGACAGTCTTACTATTTATAGTAAGTGCTTATTTTGGGATCGTCATGGTTTCTACTTTTAGCAAGGGCGCCTTTGCATTGGTATCACTTGGAGTTGGGAAACATTTGCAGAGCTTCCAGTTTGAGGGACTTACTATTAAGGGACTTACTATTTATAGTAAGTCTATTTTTGGCAATGTCTATTTGGGGTAGGGTATTTTAGTGATAGACTTGGCAGAACATTTGTACTGACTTGAGGAGTTTATTGTTGTGGTGACAATAATTAATTAAGTTCACTTAATTAATTATTATATGACCCTATTTTATAAAGTCAAGTCATTAATTAATTATAAAGACTTTATATTTAATCCTTTGTCTTTAATGATGAGGGGAAATATAATGAAGTATTATATTTCAATGAAAGGTATGCAAGTCTAATATTTTAATGGCATAATGTTTTAAGTTATGCAAAGTGTGAAGGAGAAGCTAGAAGTCGATTTGTGTTTGGAAACAATTATAAATACCTTGAGAAGAGAAATTCGAAGCATGCTATTCATTCATTCATGTTATGATTTCAGAATTTGGGAGTTTGGGAGAGAAGGGTTTGAAGAAATTTACCCAGGTAGGAAACCTAGCTTTCCTTGCATTTTGTGAGACACTTTGAATCAGCGATTTGGTGTTGATGAATTGTGTAATTAGTTGTAGCTGATCAAGGGTCGAGCTTGTTATTCATAGCAAATAGTATGATGGTTTTGGGCCAGCGTTTGAAGGAGATCTCAACTGGTGTGTTGAACGCCATTAGTGGTGTATATTTTGGCTCTTGGCTGGACGTGGGAGGTTTCTCTCTAGCAGCCGCCACTTCCATAGCTGCCGCGGCTAGTAATTGACGCCGCTGGATAATAAGCGGCCACCACTTCACTGCATAATTCAGCTATAGCCAATGTGTATGAAATGAGGAGATAATAGGTTAAATTGTGACTAATTCCTTGCATTAAATTATATTGTTACATTTCAGTTTGTGATGGTTATCAAATGCGTTTTAACTCAGAATATTAAGAGGTGTTGGTACTTGTAATTGGGGTTTTGAATATGAATAAAATAGAATGCCTTGAAATTATATCCTTGAATGGTTATTTGTATTTAAATGGAATTGAGGTGTTAAGGAATATTTGTGATGTTATAGTTCTTACCTGGCAAATTGTTAAAAATAAATCCATATAACATTACAATTTCAAAACAAATACATCTTTGCAAACAAATTAAAGGTTAGAGCCAGGCAGGCTCTTTACAGTGGTATTAGAGCGGTTTCCTGCCATCCTGTTGGGGTGGAATTTATTGAGCTTAATTATTTGACTTGAGTGATCAGTACTCTTGTTTTTATTTCAGTCATGGACAGACACAGGAAATCAAGGAAACAAGGAAACCAGTTAGACAATATGTCTCTTGTTAGACAACAGACAGATGCCATGACGAAAAACATGGAGAAACTGAGGCATACTCAGGAACGACTTAATGCAACTTTCAGAACTGGCAATTGTCGATAAAGCAACGAATTATTTGGTTTCTTTGTTCAATAGGTCCTCTTCACAGAAAAGATACGAAGAGAGACGTGATTTTTTTATAGGCAAGACATCCATAGATCTCCATGTTGAGTTTTCAGCACTGCGGATTATGGTGGAGATGTTCCTATGCTTAGTGGATCAGCATTAGTCCTATTTGCACAGCTGAGGGTGGAGGTTCTTTACAGGGACATGTGGATGTGCCTATTTTGTTGGCAGAGAGTGGTACTGAGTTTCAGCATCCTGAGCCTACCAGAGTTAGTGACACGAAACAAGCTGATAACATGTTCACTACCCTTGATGGCAGTGTTTCATCTGTTGATAGTAGTAGTAGTGATACAGGATCTGATTTACCGGACTTCAGTTCTTTATGTGAGCTTGTCGATGATACTGTGAATAGTGTGAGTGGAGGATATTGTAGATACCACTATGGATTCTGACACCTTGGATGATGGTGTTATCTTTTAGGATTGCAAGGAGTATTTGAGCTCTGACAACTTTGATTTTTATGACAACAGTCGCAGTGTGGATTCAGTGCAGGTGACAACAGTTTTTTCCTGTACAGAAGATGTGAGCATGGAGCTATCCAGTGATGACACTCGTGATGGGAGTGTTACGGATGAGTCAGGTGACATAGGTTCATGCCACAGTATTGATGGTTCACATGATGACATTGAGTCATGTATGCAGCCAAAGTTAACAGAGGGGTCTCAGGTTGACGATGTTGATATTAGCATTATGGATACCTCTAATGATGAGTGTGAGAATGATGTGTGCTACAGTGAGTCTAGTCTTTTCTTTCAAACATTGGGAGTTGACTCAGCGTTATCATCTGATAGTGGTGGGTCCCAGGATCCATTTTTACAGGGCTCATGGATGAGGATGGGGAAGCATATGAGTGGCAAGAGTTTGTTTCAGCCAGGGCTTCCACTCCTTCAGATGAGGTTACTTCTTCGGTGACTCATGAGGATGACTCTACCTACAGCGAGTCATGCTTGATTTATTAGACGCTGGGGGAGGACTCTGAGTTGTTAGTGAGTGAGGATGGGTCCCAGAATTTGGATTGCCATGTGGTTACAGGGGATGAGGTAGTTGAGGATTGTGATGAGTCGGATTCAACAACAGCTTCCTCTGGGGTATATGAGGATGAGTCCAATGTCAGTTTTCAGTTTGTAGATGTGTGCTGAGATGATAGTACACAAAGATATGGTGGTCTTGAGGGGATTTTGTTGGATACAACTTCCTTCCATAGTGTGGACAGTGCAGTTGAGATTGTACATAGGAGACCCGTTGTGCAGAGTCATCATGTGACTAGCCAGTTGAGAGTCGGTGAGAGAGACATTACTTCTACTCTCGAGCATTTCGATGTCGCTCGTCAGTTGTTGGTTGTTTATGGTTGGGGTGCTCCTATGACAGATGAGCATGGTGGTGGTTACCTTTCCCTGACAGAGATTCATTCCTTGCGGAAAGCTGTCAGAATTTTGAGACATAGCTATTTACAGTTGGTAGCTAACCAAGATCACCAAGTTGAGTGGGTGAGTATGGCATATGAGGCATTGATGGATGGGGAGGAGGAAGTGAGTGAGCTTTCTCAGGAGCTCATAGTGACTTCTGAGGCTTTAGAGGGCACTCAGTTGGCTCTTCAAGGGTCACAATGATGTTTAGCAGAAGTGACTGTGGAGTTGGAGCAAATTCAGTCCTTGCCAGCCATAGATCCAGTTCATTTGCATATAGTAGTGGTTGGTGGTGAGTGAGCTTCCACAATTGGCAGTGATGAATGTGTTGGGGACACAGTTACATCCATCCTTGAGACAAATGCAGTAGACACAGAGGAGGTGAGTGCGTCAGTAGAGGACGACAGAGAGTTTTGTGGTATTAGGTTCTCCAATTGTTACCGTGATGGTTGATGATACGGAGCTGGTTGTTGAGAGTCCTGAGGTAGCAGGAGTGGATTCGTTAGAGAGTTGTGTGCCAGTTTCTGACACTACTCGCTTTGATTCACAAGGTATGGACAAAGTATCATTTGGTTTTGAGGCTATTTCTCATGATGATTTGTTTCCTTCTGTTAGAAGCAAATCTATTCTTCCTTTTCATACAACTGATAGTGATAGGCAGTTGGTAGTGCTGCAGGTTCAGAGGGATCAGATGTGGATTGCAAGGGAGCGGGTTGACGCTGCTTCTTATAATTTCTACTGCACAGAGTCGTTCATGGAATACTTGCTTGAGAGTTCGGTTTTGCGGGAGGGACCTTTCGGGGCTTCTGAGGGTACACTCATCTAGGGTTCTCTTAGTATTTAGCTTTTAGTGGGTAGAATTGTAGATACTTTGCCTACAATGCTTCCTCACCGGGATTTTGTGGTTGGGTTTGCTGAGTGGGTTACCCAGGATCCTGCTTGACCAGTTGTTCAAAGTCAAAGTTTGGAGCCATCTCTTGATTCTCGGTTTGATTTTGATGAACCTCTGACAAGGATTGGTGCTTTTCACCATGATTATATAGTGAGGAGCGCTTATCTCTTTTCTTTTGATCCACCGGTTGAGGACTTGTTTGCACGTCGGTGTGGGTTGGCTCCTAGGTCATATCGTTCTTTTTGGGACGTGTTTACTCCATTTGCAGTTGATGGGGTTGGTTACTACAAGTTAGCAAAAAGTGACTTGCAGGGTCAGTATATCCAGGACGATATTGCAGAGGATGGATATCTGGGTTCTGGTACAACTGTTTTTGGGAGTACTTATTCCTGTTGCACGGATGGGTTTCTTACACATAGCAGATTGGTAGGATGTGTAGGGAGAGTTGATCTAGCAGATGGTTTTGGTTATCCATTCATTCTTGTTATGGATGGTTGTGAGTTTTTATCTCTACTGGGATCCAAGTAGTGATAGGTTTGGCATTGCAGATTGTGTGGGTCACTATGGTTGGCATGGTGACAGTGTGTTTTGGTTAGCTCAGTGGATGGTGATTTCATCACAGGAGTTTGCAGGTGATCGTAGGGACATTGCACCACTCTATCCTTGGGATCCGGGTGGACTTCTGTGTTTTGTTTTTTGAGATTGCTTAGGGACAAGCAATTTCAGGAAGGGAAGATTGTAATGTCCCCGTTTTTAGGTGCATGGGATTATTTCTGTGACCCTCGTAGGCTAATTAGGATGTTAGAGGGGGTCGTGTGGCAGAGCCAGTGGTCAGTTTCCACTCTGGAGGTCTGTGATGCCAGGATTGCTCTTCCTTTGAGTCAGATTGACAGACTTATTATTTATAGTAAATGCTTATTTTGGGATTGCCATGGTTTTTTAGCAGGGGCGCCTGTGCATTGGTATCAGTTAGAGTTGGGAAACATTTGTAGAGCTTCCAGTTTGAGGGACTTACTATTTATAGTAAGTTTATTTTTGGTAGTGTCTATTTGGGGCAGGGTGCCCTGGTGATAGGCTTGGCAGAGCATTTGTACTGACTCGAGGAGTTTATTGTTGTGGTGACGATAATTAATTAAGTTCACTTAATTAAGTATTATATGAGCTTATTTTATAAAGTCAAGTCATTAATTAATTATAACCACTTTATATTTAATGCTTTGTCTTTAATGGTGAGGGGAAATATAACGAAGTATTATATTTCAATGAAAGGTATGCAAAACTAATATTTTAATGGCATAATGTTTTAAGTTATGCAAAGTGTGAAGGAGAAGCTGGAAGTCAATTTGTGTTGGAGAAAATTATAAATACCTTAAGAAGAGAAATTTGAAGCATGTTAGTCATTCATTCATTCATGTTATGATTTCAATGGCATAATGTTTTAAGTTATGCAAAGTGTGAAGGAGAAGCTGGAAGTCGATTTGTGTTGGAGAAAATTATAAATACCTTGAGAAGAGAAATTTGAAGCATGCTATTCATTCATTCATGTTATGATTTCAGAATTTGGGAGTTTGGGAGAGAAGGGTTTGAAGAAATTTACCCAAGCAGGAAACCTAGCTTTCTGTGCATTTTGTGAGACAATTTGAATCAGCGATTTGATGCTGATGAATTGTGTAATTTGCTGTTGCTGATCAAGGGCTGAGCTTGTTATTCATAGCAAATAGTATGATGGTTTTGGGCCAGTGTTTGAAGGAGATCTCAACTGGTGTGTTGAACGCCATTAATGGTATATATTTTGGCTCTTGGCTGGACGTCGGAGGTTCCTCTCTAGCAGCCGCCACTTCCATAGCTGCTGCGGCCAGTATTTGAAGCTGCTAGATAATAAGAAGCCACCACTTCACTGCATAATTCAACCGTAGCCAATGTGTATGAAATGAGGAGATAACAGGTTAAATCGTGACTAATTCCTTGAATTAAATTATATTGTTACATTTCTGTTTGTGATGGTTATCAAATGCGTTTTAATTCAGAATGTTCAGAGGTGTTTGTACTTGTAATTGGGGTTTCGAATTTGATTAAAATAGAATGCCTTGAAATTTGATCATTGAATGGTTATTTGTATTTAAATGGAATTGAGTTGTTAAGGAATATTTGTGATGTTATAGTTCTTACCTGGCAAATTATTTAAAATAAATCCATATAACATTACAATTTCAAAAACAATTACATCTTTGCAAGCAAATTAAAGGTTAGAGCCAGGCAGGTTCTTTACAGTGGAATCCTTGTTCCACTTGCTTGGCTGATAATTATTTGCACTGGTCGAAGGAGGCCTTGGAGCCCTAGAGCCATAATGACATGCATAAGTTGTATTGTGGTTTTGTTGAACAACATTTTCGCCAGAGTGCACAAGCACCCACTTCCGCCCATGGACTGCATCTGGAGATGTGGAATCCTTGTTCCACTTGCTTGGCTGATAATTATTTGTGCTGGTCGGAGGAGGCCTTGGAGCCCTAGAGCCATAATGACATGCGTAAGTTGTATTGTGGTTTTGTTGAACAACATTTTCGCCAGATGGCGCAAATCCTTGGCCATGGGATTTTGGGGAAACCTCCGAGGAGAAGGCACATTGGAAAACATCAATGCGATTCCAATCACATGGAATCTCCAAACTATCGATGGTGAGGCCATACTTTGTCATTTTAAAAAAATCAGCTTGTTTTCGCATTCTCACATTCGTTTGTGGCAGAGCCATTTTCAACGATACACACATAAAGTATACTTTATTAACATTTATATCTCCCTTTTAAATAAAGTTCACTTGATTTATAATTGATATGCACTTAATAATCAATTATTATTAAAGTATAACTTTAATAATAATTATAACATATAACTCCATCATTAATCATTATTTCTCAATGCACTTATTATTTGACTTTATGATCATTAAATAACCCCTTTTAACAATAAAGTCAAATAACATTTAATGATGTGCACTTTAATGTGTCAATTGGCCCCCACTTAAATAAAACTTCATATTATAAGTTATAACTTTAACAGTTAATTATTAATAAAGGATTCTTTATTAATAATTAATACCTTGGGCTTGAGCCAATAACTCATTCCATTTTGTCAACTGATGAACTTTGCCAATACCAAGTCCAAGTTCACTGCTAAAAATAGCAACATGGGCATAATTGACTTACTGACGAATGAGTCAATCACTGTGCATACCGTGACCTCGGGTGCCCCTACCAGATATAGCAACTCCTCAACAATGACTTACTATAAATAGTAAGTCTCTGAATAACTACTCCAGTCAATGATACTGAATCGCAACACTGCCACCAAGCCGTTCAGGCGCCCTGCTTAAGATGGAAACCTCGACTTTCCCGAAAAAGTCACTTACTATAAATGGTAAGTGTTTCGATTTGACACAAACAAAGAGCAATCCTGAACATCCCTGACCTCTGGATTGGGAATTGGCCTCCAACTCTGCCAACTGGACCCTCTGAACAACTCCATTAGCCTATGAGGGTCAGGAAATAGGCTAATCCTCTACAAGATGACACTCACGAAAAAGGGCATATTATAGCCCGCCCTTCCTGAAATTGCTTGTCCCCAAGCAATCCCAGAAACAAAAAACACATCAGTCCACCCGGATCCCAAGGGTAGAACTATGTAATGTCCTTGTGTTCACCAACTAGCTCCTGTAACATCATCACCAATCTAACTGATAAAACCTGCCAAACTAAAAAAATTTAACAGTAGATGTCGCAGGAGTGAACATCTCATAGGGAAGCAACTCGGAAGGCTGACAAAGCTTGCTTCCCAAAACTGTGGAAAGTGAGTTGTCATACACACTATCTGACCCATGCGCAACTAAACTGTGCATCTGAAAGAGATCATGCCCATGAGGATTAGAAGTTAAATCATATGTACTCGGCACCATGTACACATCCCAAAACTCCTCTGCGAGCCCTGTCTGAAATCCTGATGCACTAGAAGGATCCCAAACTCTAAACAAAAACCTGCCAAAAAGAACATTCTCAGACTCATGTTGCTCAACCTTGAACTCAACTTCACCGTGCCCAAAGTGGTGAAGCCAATCAATGGGACCCACCCAAACTACAGTGCTAGCCTTGTCATCACTCGGGTCCCAAAGCACACAGAACTCACATCCATCGTACTATGGAGATAGGAACATCTAAAAGTGTCTGTGTCACTACCACAATCTCCATCCTCTGCAAAGCTCCCATGGATGTGTTGACTCTGCAAGTAATCCAACTTGCAACCACTGATCCCATCTACTGCAGATGACAAGTTCTCATCCCCCAGAGGATGGTATAACCTCAAAACTAATCCACACTAATTCATCATCAAATCCTCTGAGTGTGAATTTGAGAAGTCGCGATGAGTACTCCTAATGCAGTCATGATAAAAAGATCTCAAATCAGTCAAGCGCCGACTTTCATAGTCCTGAATAAAAGCTATATCATCTGACTTATCACCAACAACTCCCGTAGTGGATGTAACCATAGGAGAACCTGATACAACATGTGGTTTTTCGCTTCTCTCAACAGATGCACCCATCCCATGTATATCAATTGCACCTGTAACTGTGATAACAATAGCTACATCCTCAACCGGCTCACAACTATAACCCATGGGTATAAGGTCATCACCAACTCTCACTGTAGAGAACAATATTGTGCCTGTAGTCGGTGAGCACTGTGCCTGACTCAACCCCACGGTAAGCTCCTCAATCTATGAGTGAGACTCATGAAAGGCCAACTGTGCTCTCTCCAATGAATCCCTAGTCACTCCCAACTCCTGGGTGAGCTCATCCACCTCATCTTCCTTTCCCCTCAACGCATCATAGCAAGTGCACCTCCACTCGAGAAGGTAGTCTCTGTCAGCCAATAGTTGCAAATAATTTTGTTTCATTATCTCGATGGCTTCTTGAAGTGTATGAAACTCTGTAAGGGAAAGGCTACCATCACAATGCTCATCTGACATAGGAGTACCCCAACCAAATATAGCTAACATCTGACGAGCAACATCAAAATGCTCAATGGCTATGGCAATCTGACTGTCATTGACCTTCAGTTGCCCAACCAAAAGATGTCTCTGACATTCATGACTCCCATGCAAGCTCTCTGACCCACAATCCGCATTGTGATATGAAGTCCCAACATCGCTCACCTCATGACAAGTAGCATCATGTGTGCTATCATCTCCACACACATCAACAACCGAGGTACTGCTACTATGTACCTCAAAAGTTGGCTCAACTGGTAAAATGGAAGCCGCTCTTCTAACCATCTCTACACCCACTTCCACTTCCAATGTAACTATAGGTTCCTCTAAGTCACAATCTTGAAACCTATCACCAAGAGATGAATTTTCTGATTCATTTTCCCAAGTCTGATTTATGAAATCAGATTTGCTTTGGCCCACATCTGTGTCACATAACTCATTTCTAACACCCGAATCATGAGTGTCAACATTGGGAAACTCCATGCAACCACTTTCACACATGGAAAGGTTGTTATCTCATGCATAGGCTCACTACTATGAGTGCTGTCATAAAAATCAGAACTTTTATTGTTATTTGAATAAGTGTTTGCTTCATTTTTCTTTGCAAACAAAGGGTCCAAAATCTCCAGATGTTGTAGAAGCCTTGATAAATTTTTATAATGACTCTGAAAGACATTATTATAATTTTGTAAGGCATGCATGAGCTCTAACATGAGATCCTGTATAGATTTGGTTTACCCATGATTTACACAAACCCTCTGTTCTGAATGTAAGAGGCCTCCCCCACAGGATGACAGGAACCTGCTTTGATACCACTATAATAACCCCAATAGGTTATCCAACCTCCAACTTGCAAATGTTTGTGTTTTTGAATGTTTGGTTTTGACTTGCAATTTTAAAATAAAAAATAAACCTTTTTCTAGGCAAGATATAATAACATTGCAAATATAAAATATCCTAGAAATGAAATAGAGCTGCAATGATTCTTATTGAGCGTAATATATAAATATTTACAATGCTTTTCATTAACCATTCATACCTGGAGGTTCTCAAGCTTTAATTATAAAATCTGGAAATGTATGGCAGCAATGTATGAACCTGTAGATAACAGCTGGTAATGAATATTTAATGTTGGTTTAATTGCAATGGCTGCCACAATCGATTCTGGGAACTCTTTAAAAATCTGCACTTAAACCCTTGCACCTTTCAATTGAAATGCAAAAACACTGTAGCAATTTATTGTTCACTGGTTACTGTAGCGTCACTGTAGCAACAAGATTAAAGCTTGGAATCTTCTCTTATTTGGCTGCCAATGATGATCTACAGGTCTGCAATGAATAAACATCAAATATATGCACAAACCTTTGATATCTCTTCACTAATAAACCCAATCATGGTCTTTGAGTAAAACGATATTACACCAATTCAAAGTGCTGAAAACTATGAAAAATTCCCAATTAACCAAGCTGAAACTTCTGAAACCCTTGTCTCCAAATTCTCTTCACACAATTCAACAATATCAAATGCATAGAATGAATGAATTTTCTCTTGCCTTGGCTTTTAATAATTCTCCAAGAGAAATAGATATGTATCTTCACATATACACTTCTCATAACTTAAAAATATTTAGCTTTTGTTGCACTTGCTTTTGATGTATTTGAAATATAATATTTAATTATATTTCTCTCCATTTGGTGCACAATATAAAGTATACTTTATTAACACTTATATCTCCCTTTTAAATAAAGTGCACTTAATTTATAAATGATATGCACTTCATAATCAATTATTATTAAAGTATAACTTTAATAATTATTAATAACTATAACATTATAACTCCATCATTAATCTTCTCTCAATGCACTTATTATTTGACTTTATGATCATTAAATAACCCCTTTTAATAATAAAGTCAAATAACATTTAATGATGTGCACTTTAATGTGTCAATTGGCCCCCATTTAAATAAAACTTTATATTATAACTTTAACAATTAACTATTAATAAATGATTCTTTATTAATAATTAATACCTTGGGCTTTCGCCAATAACTCTTCCATTTTGTCAACTGATGAGCTCTGCCAATACCAAGTCCAAGTGCACTGCTAAAAATAACAACATGGGCATAATTGACTTACTATAAATAGTAAGTCCCCCAAACTGAGCCAACTGACAAATGAGTCAATCACTTTGCATACCATGACCCCGGGTTCCCTTGCCAGATATAGCAATTCCTCAACAATGACTGACTATAAATAGTAAGTCTCTGAATAATTGCTCCAGTCAATGATACTGAATCACAACACTGCCACCAAGTTGTTCAAGCGCCCTGCTAAAGATGGAAACCCTAACTCTCCCGAAAAAGTCACTTACTATAAATGGTAAGTGTGCCGATCTGACTCAAACAAAGAGCAATCCTGAACATCCCTGACCGTTGGAGTGGGAATTGGCTTCCAGCTCTGCCAACTGGACCCTCTGACCAACTCCATTAGCCTATGAGGGTCAGGAAATAGGCTAATTCTTTGAAAGATGACACTCACGAAAAAATGAACATTACAGTCAAGGCTATTGTGTGACCCTTTTGAAAGGGCGATATTGATGTGGCTGATTCCGATCTCCAATGACGTTGCGCAATGAACAAATTGCAAAAATGGTGACTTTGGATGCTCGCAAACTTGTTCGGTTGTAATCACTGATCTGATCCAGGGGGTATCGATGGTCTGCAATCGGACTCCAGACCTCGACAATGTTGATCTCCAAGAATGATTCACTGATCTTTATCTTATATAGTTGTTGATCTGCAAAAGAAATATTGCTGGTATTAGTCCTATTAGGTCACGAATTGGACTTCACCTAATTGGAGAAATAGCAGACTAGGGAGGATCTCTCACCTCCGAAACTGCACTCCAATTCGAATTCCCAAACAGGAATCACAAACACAAGAAGATGCAATGCTCAATGATGATTGTGGTCTTCCATCAAATGCAAATAAATATGAATCTATAACACCTACAAAACAAGGGGTTGGCCAACCCAAATAGACGCCACAAACATTAAATTGAATTAGGTCTTGCTTAAGCCAAGGTGGCGCACTAGTGCACCCCTTGAATGGCCCCCCTTGAAAGGCTAACTAGCTCTCAGGGAACCAAAAGAGCTAATAGCAAGTTAAAATAGGTCTGGCTAAAGAGGGGACAGGATAGTCTCTCCTTCCCAGAATTGCTTGTCCACATTTAATTTTAGATTAGGATGCTCTAAAATCTGCTCATTCACCCACGTGGCGTCCTCGACTGGCAAGTCCTTCCTTCTGACAAGACACTCCTTGATTGTGTGTGACTGGCGCCTTCTCTCCTCGAAATCAATGACCTCAGCAGGTTCCAATGCGAGTTTTCCCTCATCATCCAGTGGCAGAAGCTCCTTTGAACCTGTGACATGCTGCCCAAGAGCATTCTTGTGGCAAAAATGATGAAATGTGTGAATCCGACTGCCCTCTAGAGGCTCCAACTCATATGCAACCTCTCCTATCCTCTGAATCACTTTGCAAGGTCCGTAGAAGTGACGCCACAAAGATGTGTATGGAATAAAGGGAGATAGAAAGAAACTAATTTTAATGTTCATAGAAGCTGCAGAATTCGTCTAATTATAATTTCTCATTTATGTGAGATTGAGAATTCAAAGGCTAGTTGATATCTTATGGAGGTTTGCATGTAGTGATAACTGTTTATTGTTTGAGAATGAATTTTTAAAACTGCAGATCATCAAAGAGTCCAGGGGATGATTTGTTTCCTCTAGAATATTTTACAGTTAGTAGTATCAGAATATTGAACTCTCACATTAAAACATGTACTGCATGTGAAAGGAATTTTATCAGGAGAGCTTGCCAAATTAACAGTTCAGGTCCTAGACACTTAGAGACAGCTTTAAACTTGTGGCCTCATCAGAAGTCCTATATGATTTATGATATAACTTTCCATCTATGTTACCTGCTCAGGTACAGGGATTCAGATGTGTTGGTATGGGAAAAAAATTCTGGGGGATTGGCAGATTTCGGGTACATCCATTAAAAAATCAGAATCCGTGTATGTGTGTGTGTGCGCGTGCGTGCATATATGTATGTAGGTATGCATATAAAAATCCAGCCTGCATGTGCAAAACACTTGGTGCACCCACAGGAAACTGAACCCCAAACCTGAATCAAAAACCTATCATACCTGAATCCAGGGCTGCATGGGGGCAAACTGGCAACCAAGCTTTGCTTTCATCTTCAGCATGATAAAACACTTGAATATGGATACAATTATTTATCTTTTTTGTGTAGTTTGACCTTAGATTGTTGAATGAAACTCTTCGCATTATATTTTACTTTGATATTTGGAAATACATCTAGCATTAGATTTGTTTCCAAACCGAAGCTTCAATCTCTTTGTGCTTCTTGTGTTTTTTCTGTTTAGGAGAAATATGGAAGAAAGGCCATTGTACACCAAACCATGGGATATTGTTGGCATCCTACAGAAGTTATGGAAACTGTAAATATTTTAAATGTAAGTCTCAGTTTGTATCTAAGTTTGTTTTGTTTGTTCTCTGGATACCGAGTTCACGTTATGCACTGTGCTAATTTCTGTGTAATGCATTCCCTTCATGTCCAACAGAAAGAAGAAGAAAGAGGAGAGTTTTTGTCTTTGAAAGAGCGTCTTTCTTACACCCAGGTAACTGTAACAGCCCGATGACATTTTGTTTCTACCTTATAGCTAGCATCTAGGATTCTTTGTATGAATATCAAAATAGATGGTTGAACGAGTTTCTGCTATATCGAGATTCTTGACATTCCAATAATTCTTATTCCTCTGCGTCAGATAACTGAAAAGAAGAGAGTTTGCTTTGGAAAATCTGGAATACATGGATGGGGGCTCTTTGCTCGCAGGCAGATTCAAGAAGGAGAAATAGTATGTGTATATTTATTTATTTTTGTTTATTTTTTGTTCATTTTAAGCTTCCCGTTGCAAAGAGTTTAATATAGGAACTTGCTATAGATATTCTCAACGGGCTCAAGGACAAAACATAAAATAAGCATTTGGCTGATTTTAGATTTTCATTCAGCAATGACAAATATTGTATGCGTTGTTTTTTATCCCATGATGGTATGAATGCTTTTGTATATGACTTCGCCGTTATTAAAGCTACACTAGCAAGACCAATATGCTAATTTCCATACATTTGTTCTATCGTGTCTAATCCTTAAGTTGATTACAGATAAGCACATTCGGAATTATATAAGTTCATTTTGTCAATTATAGCTTTAACTGTGAAAGTTGAAACATTTGAATTGTTTTTCATTCTTTGATCAGGTATTAGAATATCGTGGGGAACAAGTTAGAAGAAGTGTAGCAGATTTAAGAGAGGTTCGCTATCGCCTGCAAGGGAAAGATTGCTATGTGAGTAACCTTACTAGGCCTATTTATTTCATTTTAATTTAATTTAATTTAATTTTTTATTTTAAAATATCAATAGTTCTATATTCCCTTTATATAACCTCTCTCTGAATTTGTCATACAATGTATAGCATTTGCAAGAGGTAATGATAATTGTCTAATGGATATGTTTGGTATAAATTCGCTGTAAGATTATGATAGTGTGAAATCTAAGTTCTAAAATGTAGACAATATTAGTAAAATGAAAGACTTCTGATAAATATGCTATCAAGTTTTATAACATCTAGCTTGGCCTAGCCAAATTTGTAAGAAGTTGAATATTTACTATGATATTTCATACAAGCAAAGAAAAAAGCGAAATATAAGTTGCTATAAATGTAATTTGGAGTAATGTAGTATTGATTTGAGGAGAACGGTCCTTTTGTTTTTGAAATATCTTATTTTGAATTTTTGAATTGTTGCCATTGTAAACACCCCTTATGGAAAACCTAAAAAGCGAAATATAAGTTGTTATAAATGTAATCTGGAGTAATGTAGTATTGATTTGAGGAGAACGGTGAAATATCTCGAGTGGATATTTACTCTGCTGCTGCTATAAATTTTACTTATATAATTATGTTCTCCTGTAATTGTTTTGATTATCTTGCAGAACTAGACGGAAGTTGCAAAAGGAATAATTTCATTTGATATTTTCAAAATAACTTGGTACAATATAAAGACAGTAACAACAGCAAATAGATAGTAACAACAGTGAATTGATACAAGCATATGAAATTCTGGAAATACTTCTATTTGTACCAATAAGTGTAATATCAAATCGAATGAAGTGTGGTACCTCCAATACAATCAGCATTTGGATGTATAAGCTGCTAGCAGCTGCAAACTCCAATAATTCTGCCCACAAAATCCAACACCCAGCTGATATAGATGGCTGAACGTCTCTACTCCCAATGGCCTGCGCCAAAAAGATACAACTGCTGAATGTTGCAAAGATAACCTCCAGTTTCTCACGCCAATGATATGATTTGCTGTAGTAACGCCATCAATATCAAATCCTTGTGCAAGAACCAGCAAAATCCTTGTCCCAACTCAATCAACTCTCAGCCTAGGGTTTGACGTCCTAGTGAGGGAATGCTCAATCCAGAACTAAACACCACAATATGTTTTCGAAAATGTTCAAAGATGCCTTTTCTTTCCTTGCATTGGCCTTATATCCTTTTCACATGAATTCGAACCCTAAAAGGAACCCTTAAAAGAAATACTTAATAACTTTATAAGTTATATTCTCTAATAATGGTGCCCAAGTGCTTGGAAAATCATTAATTCACCCATAAGAATAGTTCCAAGCGTCAAACAGGTCTCTGAAGATG
>MU228458.1:577263-599960 GCA_018584345.1 Thuja plicata | reverse complement strand
TTTGGGTCCCCCATCTGAAGCTGCTCTCAAGATAGTTTTCTTTCCTCCAGAGAGGAACTCTAACTGCATACGGTGGTGATCAATAATATATCGCCCAATACCCTGTAACCACTGCATGCCCAGAACCTCATCATAATCCTCTAGTGGTAGTACATAGAAGTCATTTGTTAAGGTATAATCCCCCATCTGAATACTAAGTTGAGGAATCCTCCTGGTACAACCCAAAACTGCACCATTTGCAACCTTTACTCCAAAACCCTCGAACTCCTCATATGGTAACCCACGCCTATCAACCAACTTCTGATCAATGAAGTTGTGTGTGGCACTTGTGTCTACCAAGCTCATAACCCGCTGATCTTGGAGTGTACCTTTCAGATGAAAGGCGTGAAACTTGGGATAACTGGAGAGGGTAGCCATAGTCGCTTTAGCTGACGCCAAGGGCTCAGAAGTGTCTAACTCCAAACGTGGTCGTTCCAGCTCAATCTCCTTTGGGCTATCCTCAGTATCAGTGTCTGGAATCTCCTCATCTCCCATCTCGGATGTCACCTCAATCAAGTAGGATTTACCTTTACCAAGGCAGCGGTGTCCCGGCTCCCATGACTCCTTACAGGAGAAACATAGTTACCTCCTCAAATCATTCCTTGTCTCCTGATCCATCCGGGGAGGTCTAGAAAAGGGTCCACCTTTCCCTTGGGAAGTGTTGGCCTTCTGAGGAGGCCGAGAATCTCTGAATGGTTTCTTATCAGTCTGATAAGAAGTGGGGGTAGTTTCTAGTCTCAAGGTTACATCAATGGCCTCCTTGAGAGTATCTGGCCTGAACGCTCGTACCAACCCCTTAAGTCTGTCCTGCAGTCCCTCTATAAAGAGCATCACACTATAAGTTGCTATAAATTTATGTATGATTAATGTGGTATTGATTTAAGAAGTACAGTCCTGTTTTTGAAACATTTTAATTTCTACTGTTGCCATTGTTAACCCCCCTTATGGAAAATTCAGAAGGGGTTTTCTTTCAGGTGAAGTTGTTTGGAATAATGCATGATGGTTGAAGCACTATTAAATTGTTCTTTATACATGTAATAAGTATATTGAAGTTTAAAACAGAGAATAAATTGATTAGTTGTGATATTGCTATTAGGATTCAACTATGTAGTTTTTGAGTCAAATTCGTTGACACGTGTTTCATGATTGGTGGTTCACAAGAACCCATCTCTCATAATGAGAATGAATGGAACACTTAGCACTCATTGCATCTAGGTGATGCTTAGAGAGGTGAAGAGTTGAGCCTTCTCGGGAGGTCACCCATCCCAGTACTACTACAGCTCAATGTGCCCCGTGAGTTGTAGTAGTACTGGGATGGGTGACCTCCCGAGAAGGCTCAATGCTTCACCTCTTTGAGCATCACCTAGATGCAATGAGTGGTAAGTGTTTCATTCATTCTCATGAGAGATGGGTTCTTGTGCACACTTGTGTTGTAGTAGTACTGGTATGGGTGTCCTCCGGGGGAGGCCGAATGCTTCACCTCTGTGAGCATCACCTAGATGGAATGAGTGGTAAGTGTTCCATTCACTCTCACAAGAGATGGATTCTTATGAACTGCTACTCATAGAATAGGGGTCAGTGAGTTTGACTTGAAAACTACACAGTTGAATCTTGATAGAAATATCACAATTTGACTTGCTGCGGAAAATATCTCCTACTTATCAAGTTAATTAGTTGGCATACTAAAACACTAAGCAATGGGCATCTTGACTGCACTTTAAAAAATGCTGGGTGTAATTGAGTTCACATTAAAGGGTGTGATGTGATGTTAATGTTTACTTGAGGCATGTAATAAAAGCCTTGAGCTGCAGTAGTACTGAAATGGGTGACCTTCCTGGGAGGCCTAGTGCTTCACTTCTGTGAGTTTCACCTAGATGCAATAAATGTTAAATGTTCCATTCATTCTCATGAGAGATGAGTTCTTGTGAACCACTATTCATGGAACATAGGTCAATGAATTTGACTCAAAAACTACACAGCTGAATCTTAATAGAAATATTACAATTTGACTTGTTTTTCTACTTATCAAATTAATTAGTTACAGACTAAAAACCAAACAGCAGACATCTTGACTACACTAAAAAAAAATGCCCAGTATAATTGAATTCACATTAAAGGGTGTATTATGATATTAACTTGAAGCATGTAATAAAGGTTATCTAATTTATTAACTTAAAATATGTTTAAGTTTTTGTTCCAAACTAACTTAACAATGCCACGCAGTAGAAAAGCATTTGTGTGGATGCATACTGGATATCACTTATTAAGATTCCTCTTTTGTCCTTCAACCCTCTTTTGCCTCCTGATTACCAAACATATGCATCTGACACAAGATATTCAGGTTTTTCTTATTCACTCTCAAACCGAGAGCCTTAACAATATGAGATGATATACGCATCATTGTACTTATCCATATCGAATGAAAAATGTCATGAAGATGAAGAAGAATTATGTAATGAAATTCACACAATTGGAAAGTAGATTCCAAGATCTTTTCAATAATGAGTGATCCATCTGCTTATTTGATCAAATAATTGATAGATAACAATGATCGCAGAAAGATGATTGAAAATTAGTATGAAGACTAAATCTAAGAGGACAGACAAAAATATTAATGATTTGTACACAAAGTTGATACGGGTACAGTAGCGGATAGAGACAAGGCCAAACTTTTTTTGAGACCTTTCATTTGAATATGTCATTCAAAAAAAACTAGTGTTATTTGGGTATGTGATCTTGGGTTTATTTGACCAGTTTCAGATATAGAGATGTATCGGAAACTCCGGGACATGCAGAAATACGTCTCCTGGCTGTCCTATAGTATCTATATTTGAGTTTCAATAATTTGTTTGACTTTGACTTTTATATGATCTCTCAATTTAAATTATTTAACATAAATGCTATATGTTAAAGTTTAATAATGTATATAAGCATGTTCCATCTATGCTTTCATATTAATATTTAAAATTTTGGGATATATTTTTTTCCTTATTGTTTGTCATCCTAAAATGGCAAATTTTTTTTTTTTTTTATCTCAAAAGCATTTCTCTATTCTTCTTTTTGAGAATCTCAAGGTTAAATAGTAAAAAATATTTACACAGATATTTAACATAATTATCTAAATTATTAAAGAAGATTTTGAGTATTGTAAAAGCAATATAGACACATAATTGTAACATAGTCCATTGTAAATAAGTTTATATCATAAATTAGAGAATCTCAAGGTTAAATAGTAAAAAATATTTACACAGATATTTAACATAATTATCTAAATTATTAAAGAAGATTTTGAGTATTGTAAAAGCAATATAGACACATAATTGTAACATAGTCCATTGTAAATAAGTTTATATCATAAATTACAAAGAAAAAAAATCAAATTAAAATTAAAAAACTTAAAAATAATTTAAATAAAGATATAATTCATATAATAGATGACGCATATATACTCCAATTCCTTTGAGATGCAGAAGAACTTGAAAGCAGTTTGTCAAATGCATGGCGGCATCATCTCGCTCGCTCGACCCATACTTGGCCTTATCTCACTCTTCGACTAGTTTTTGATCTTGGCTGGCCTTCCCTTGACCGTGGGTGAGGACGGAAGAGCCACACCCTCGGTGGCGGGCAACAGTTGTTCTTACCATCCCGGTAGAATTCAATTACTGAACTGTAGGAGAGACCGTCATGATCATGATAGTTAGTCTCCCCGGATTGCAGTTGAATACTCATCCTCAACCCACGGTTGGAAAGATGCAAACAATGGGATAATCGGTTGAACTCCCTTCCTTGAACTCGATCAAGTAGTTTTTATGCCCCGTCCACTACCCTTATTCTAGTTGGCATCCCATCTCCTCCGGGTGGGAGCCTCTATTCTTGTTCTCTGGGTTTGGCGTACCGGTTGATTGCGCTTCGTTATTCTATATTCATCATTGCGAATCGTGCTTTCATATAAGTCTTATACACTAGCATAGTTTCCTTCATGAAAGGAAAGATGGAACTTGGCTCCATTCCGGCGACGCCACCCTTTATTTCTTTTGGGAGGCATTCAAAACTCCTATAGCCACGGCACTATTATCCCACCCAGGCAAGCACAACCATTCACTTTAAGGGAAGGACTTGAAACCTCTGAATAGAAGCTATTTAGATCGCATACACAAGTATACGTAATTATATTAGTACAAAAGCAGATTTTAATTCAGGAAATAGTATTTTTAAATATATAAATATTGTTTTTATGTGTACAAAACTTGTGAATGATTTGATGATTTTTTTTCACCCGTTGCTTTCAGTACTGCAACGAAGTGACTGCTTTATTGGTTAATACCAGCGTTGATCAGTCCCCTTCCTCAACTCTGTTCTGTGAACGTTCAGATTCTTGTATTCACTTCTGTTAAAGGGTTGCTGTTATTAAGCTTTTCTTTATGTTTTGGGGTCTTGTTGCTCCTGTCCCTTTCTGTATTATTGCCATTTTATAAATATAATTTTAGTAATATTTTAAAAGTCAATAAATGATTGATTCTACTTAAGTTTTCCAGAATGATGTTTTATTCATGAAGGTGGTTGCCTCAGTTTCGTATCATGATTTCATCTGTGGAGTCTTATGTTTTTCAGGTCGCGAAAGTGAGTTCCCTTCCATTTTGCAGTGTGTGTGAGCCTTTAATTATCTTTTTTTTGCTGTTTCTTTTCTTGGTTTAGGTAGGCCGCTTACCACGATCAAGTTCTTAATAAATGATCGATTCTACTTAAGTTTTCCAGAATGATGTTTTATTCATGAAGGTGGTTGCCTCAGTTTCGTATCATGATTTCATTTGTGGAGTCTTATGTTTTTCAGGTCGCGAAAGTGAGTTCCCTTCCATTTTGCAGTGTGTGAGCCTTTAATTTTCTTCTTTTTGCTGTTTCTTTTCTTGGTTTAGGTAGGCCGCTTACCACGATCAAGTTCTTATTAGTAACCTGCAAACCAATTGCAGATCTTCAACTATATTTTACATCGTGTTTGAATCAAATTAGACATTTTAGCATTTGTTAGAGAACAATAAGCATTTAAACATTGAGGGTTATTACTTTTGTAGTTTGTACCCATTCTAACAAGTTCTATTGTTAAATTTAATTTAATCTTTTGGTCTCTGTTTATTGTTAATGCGGGTTGGGGGCTAGGTTCAATTGGCGAGAGCTTGGTTAAGTATGAGGTTACGAGGTCTAATTTCCTCATAGGCTGCATGTACCGGAGAGCATGTCGTACCAGCATTGTTGATCATGTTAAAAAGTTTAAATAACACTACAATTTATAGAGAAGACTACCCAATTCCAACAGTTTATAAAAAGAAAATAGAATTTTTTTATTTATCTCTACATTTCCTACGGGAAACTAAGAATTTTCCATTTTCTATTTCCTAATTGAAACTCAAAGAAGCCAACCTTAGTGACAAAGTTTCTCTCTTTTGTTGCTCTGATAAGATCTGGCTAAAAAGTAACATTAATCTTTTGGGAGCTGAACTGCTGTTAATATGCTACGATGGTATTTTATCTTAGTTTCTTTTCATATGCATAAGTGATGTGGGCAGCTTGCATATTAGTCTGCTCTTTTTTCTATCATCTTATTCTATAGTTAAAAAATATGGTGGATCTCATTATATCTACCACATTTCAAAAACTGTGGAAAGTAGTAAATATATAAAATCTTTTTTGTTTAATAAAAATTGAAGCAAATTTGTAAAAGAATATTAAATTTATTTTTATAAACTATGATAATATATAATTTGATTGTATATATTTTCTTTGTTTAAGATTGTTAAAAAAATATTAAATTTATATTGTTAAAAAAATATTAAATTTATATATATGATGGAAGGTTCAGACCTGCAAGACTGCCCAGCAGAGGCACACTACCAACCAACCACCACAGAGACGTTTTAGATTTTAATTAACATAAATAATTATATTTAAATATAATATTATTAATTATATTAAATGTTTTCTGTACTTGTTGTATAATTAGTATACTTTTGGGACATTGCCCAAGGTTATTTTAAGTTTAACCTCTCCCTCTCTGGGATGTCTGGGCCATGGGGATAAGGACATAAAATGACTTTTTTTTTTTTTTTTTTTTTGTGGGGGGAGGATCCTCAAGTGGGGATGGTTTTTTGAACATTATCTTTCCATCAAAATCCTGTGGGGTTGACCTGTCATCAACATCACTGTGAGATTCCTTAGATGTTCCCAACAGACATCAAACTCAGCCCTCAAAACTAAAGAAAAGAAAAGAAGCGAAGCTAATCTTAATTACCGGTTTGGATGCGTCCAGAATGCACATCCTGGATTGTATATTTCTATACTTTATGAAGGTAGCAAGGGCCCCAAACATTAAAAAAAAAAAATCACTCTTAGAAAATAAAAGTAAAGTCTGTTTTGTGTTGTTTTGGATGGAAAACAACATTTTTTTTTGTCTTGAATTTTCCTTCAAGTAAATTTCTAATGATTTAATTTCATTTAGACTTTTGTGCGTGTATATATATATATATATACCCTCCCTACCATCCCCAAAATTTAGGAAAGGTTTTATTGTCCTGTCCTTGTATCCTCATGTACCCCCTCCAGCATCCCGTCCCAGAAACATGGAGAAACGTTGCGTATAACAAACGCTGTACAAAAGTAGGCCACGTTCCTTTTTTCATCAAATATTAAGAAGGCGTGTAACCTTCAACGGGGATTAATATTAGGGTCAAATCACTCTTCGGTGGGTATTCAGCTTATTAAGCTGTTAAACTAATTCATCCAGTGAGCAGATTGGAGATATTTTTCATTCAGCTTCTTAATCATAGCTAGCCAGAGATGTAGGGGTACTGATGCCGATACGAGGACGGGGATTCCATCCAAACTAGGGTGTGGGATTAAATGAATAAGGCTATAGCTTATTAATAAATAAATGTAGTTACTAGAAATCATGGATCCAGGAACAGGGATGTGATTCATGTTCCTATAATGATTTTCATGGTAACCGGGATCTTAATACTGATAACAAGCAAACATGACTTCTCTTATAGTTGAATCCTTGTTATGAAGGGCATTGTATATTACATTAGCTGAATCTTACCAAATTTTTATGTCTTGACATTGGTCCTTTGTTCAATTCTGCAGCTTTTCAAGATCAGTGAAGAAATTTTCATCGATGCAACTGAAAAGGGTAACATGGCACGTCTTATCAACCATTCCGTAAGTCTATTTTTGTCCTCTTACAACTTGGAGCTTCTACTGAAAAATTAAGATTACAGATTACAGCTTACTAAGTAAACTATCCCATGGCAGTGTGCACCAAATTGTTATGCAAGGATAATGGTTGTTGAAGGCAATGAGAGTCAGATTGCACTGATTGCTAGGAAGGATATTGCAACTGGTGAAGAATTGACGTAAGTTTTTACTCTTGCTTTCATTGGTATTGACTATTTGCCTTTATAACTACATTTATTATTACACCTGGCTATGCAGTTATGACTACCAGTTTGATCCAGAGGATCGTAAAGTTCCATGCCATTGTGGAGCAACTACCTGCCGTAAATTTATGAACTAGGATCTCCAGGAAGTATCCATAATTTATATGCTGCTTCTTTCATTCGTATGTGCTCCATGTGCTTATTTATATCATTTGTTGTAATAAACGCGAGTAGCCATGCAACAAGCATAGGCTCTGTTACCTCCATTTAGTTGACACGCAAATACAAAAAGGTATTATAGTAAAAAATGACTGATTCTCATTGATTGGAGAGCTTGCCAGATACATATCTGGTAGTACCTCATTTTGTTGAAGAGGTCCACAGTTCTCCCCGGACGATGTACCATGCCAATTGAAATTCTCTTGGCATTACATTCAAGCCCTGTATATCTTGAAACTTCTGCTTGCTTACTCACTTTCAAAAGCTGGTTGGGTACTGGAGAAATTATAATCAAGTTAGCTCAAGAATGTACAGTTTGTTAAATCTTTCTAACAGAAGGCAGTTTGAGAACAAGCTCATCATATATGAGTGTAATTACTTTTTCCAACTGCCTGGACAAGGTTACAATGACATTAGGCCTGCCCACTTTATTGCAGGCCCATAGTCGAGTTCTGGTCTGCTTCATCCTATGTGAGGATCTGAGCTCAGATAATCTATTTAGAAATATACTAATTTTATTTGAGTAATTTATTATACGTTTTTTTACATGAATTTCAATTTACTATTTAGAAGGTTTGCTATCTAAATTAGATTAAAAAATATAATTACTGACAATTAATCAACTTAATTCATTAATTATAAATAATTTATCTATTTAATACACTATTTGCCTTCACTAAATTTTGAACAATATAATTGGTTTAATTTATGATTTATACTTGAAATGATATATGTTACTTATTCAAAATAATATCAAATTAATGAATCTTAAATTATTATTATAGATTTAGGTTTAATACTTCATGAAAGTAAAGAGAATGTGTGTCGTATAGATTTATTTTTGTATATGTATGCGTGTGTATTTATATGTGTGTGTATGCATGTATATATAGATATATTCTATTGCATACATATATTGAAGGATAAGTAAACAAAATTGCAATGAAAACTTTGTTTGTAATAGATAGTGGAGAATGGTTCATCAACATAATAACATCTTAGAAATTTTTTAGATGATTTTTTTGAATTTTGCTTTGATTAGGGGCAAAACTGTGTCACTTGTTTCAATTTAGTGCAAGTAAATTGAACATTGTGTGCAAAGTCAAGCTCTTTCTTGAAATCAACCTATTAATCAAGAAATTGATCTCACAACTCTTACATCTCAAAATTGGTTTACCTCATCTTGCCTTTAATTATCTAGAATCATAGGAAGGAACTAATAGTATTTACAAACACCTTTGAAGAGTTTGCTAGGTGAGGGTCATGTTCTCCTTAATTAAGTTGATTCAATGGCTTGTGGAGAAAAGATTGAAGGCAATAAGCAACCATACAATATGCCTATTTGTTGCTTTTACACATTATAATGCATTTTTAAGTAATATATCTTGACATGTACAAGAAGTGTGCAATAAATCCTAGGTCATATATGTGTAAAAATGAATAAAGGTTTGTCTTTTAATATAAGACGTTGAAATACAATTTGGAATACTTCCCAATTAAGTCAGCAAACAACAAATAGTAGGAAGAAGAAAAAGCAACCACAATTTAAAATTGTAAATTTTAAAATGTCGGGGATTGATTTTGCAAGTTACAATTTTAATCTAGAGTGGGAAACAAGTAATATATAGTCCATCATATTTAGATACTTAGAATAAAGGAAGTTGGATTAGTCAAGGATCGTGGATTTTGTGAACTTTTCCTTAGAAATGTGTCAATTGTATGTTAGTTATTGCATAAAGGCTAACCTAGTCAAAATAAGTCTAAACAAAAGAGGAAAAGTGCAAGGTATACAATTTTCTTGATCAAAATTTTCCCCAACCCGACTAGTATGTGAATTCACATGAATTTGTATGCAAAAGTAATGTAAGTAGTCAACATAAAATTAAATAATTTTAAGACACATAAAGGAAATGGATAAGGATGTCTCTTTAACACGTTTTCCTTGCAATTAGCACATTATATTGAAACTTGAAAAAACAAAAGAAATCCAATAAGTAGCAATTGTCTCAATTTTTAAATAGACGCTAACAAAATTACTTACAATGTCATCAATATGAAAATAAATACAAAGTTTTTAAAAAAATATTGAAATCACATAATCAACTTAATGTTATTATTTTGATATCATAGCAAGGCTATGTTGGTTTATTGAGTAATCCACATATCAAGAGCATGTCAAATAAAACTTGGGGCCACTCTATTCGAAGCTCATAAAAAATAATGGAGATAGTTGAAGTATACATTTGATTTCTTTGTATTTCTTATGTTTTTTTTTTTTTTGCTTCAATCTGTTTTCATCCATTTTCAAGCATGAAATCATTTTTTTACTATATTTTTAATGCTTGGCCACTCATCCCTATGTGTTCAAAAGTGAGGGAAGACGAGGTAGGAGTTACATTTGGTGAGTTGTGAGGGTTGTTGATTCCTAGAGCAATCAAGATTAATATAATATGTAAATAGCATTAGAAATATTTTAATAGGAAAATGCATTTTTCCTAGCCCTTGAATTTTTTCACCTTAATGTCATTTTAAAGTAATAGATTTCCTATCTAAATGCTCTCCTTTGGTACTCCTATGACATAGTTTGTTTTCATTAGTTTTGTCAAAGTCATAATAGTCAATAAAGACAATCGATAAAGAAGGAGAATACACTAAGGTAGACAATCGGTAAAGCAGAGTATCAATGACACCGAGCACCGAACAGTAGCAAGTTACTGAGTTAAGCTGAGTTAGTCACCGAGACATAGAGAAGAGTTAGTCACCGAGACACATAGTAGAGTTAGTTACTGAGCAGATGATTATGTCACCGAGCAAGATCAAAGCACATTACCGAACACACCAGAGCCGACATAACAATTCAAATTTGAATACACTGAACCTGGACGTCGAGCGGGAAAACTTTCACAGTATTCAAGAGAGAAGTTACGTTGAACATTGGGATTGCACCAATATGATTGCACATGATCATGAGGCAATTCAACCAATGATATTCAAGAACAATAAATGTGTTGGGAATGAAACCAACTTTGCACCGCCTCACCTCCACCGCAGAAGGAGAAGGATCTAATTAGGTTAACTGCCTTAAGATCATATAAAATGAACAAAAATATGAAGATGACAAAAGGATGTTGAATAATATGCAGAGACATAGAAGAGGGAAAATATTACAGAGAGAGAAGCAATTACAGTAACAGAGCTAAAGACAAAATGAAGAAGATATAGGGTGCAGAACAGATAAGTTACATAGTGCAGAAAGAGGTAATGCACTTGCAGAGCATAAAGAGTTTGAACAACATTATGGTTGATGCATACTTGCATACATTTTTGTAATAGTTAGGAGATTATAAATCCCATCTAGTGGGTAGGCCCTAACAGGTCTTATTTTGTAAATCCTCTAACCAGGTACATCTCTTAGATGAGAGATTGTAAAGTCCTTTAACCAGGTAGACTGAGAAAGTCTTTTTGTACTCTTGACCGAGTATAATACTCCTAACAAGGCAATCTACCAGAAGTAGCTAACATTATAGCTCTAACCGAGCAAGCTTTATTCTGCAGAAGTGAAGGATTGTGGGTGCCATCCCCACCGCAGTTTTTTCCACTAACCAAGGATTTCTGCATGACCAAAAATATGGTGTTATGTGTCATGGTTATCTAATTTGTGTTATATGCTTTTCAATATTTTTATGAATGATATTCAGTTCGGTGGAAAAGGAATGAATAATGATTAAATGTTTTAAAGTATTGATTCACCCCTCCCCTGTTAGCACTTACCTTTCCACTAGATTGATCCAACAATTGGTATCAGAGCTAGTCTCTTAAGATAAAGGTTTAAACACCTGAGAGTAAAGATCATGTCCATGGAAAGTTACAAGCAATCTAAGAAGATTGATAGTATTGAGTTTGAGTTGGAGAGTGCACAATAAGTGATTGAAGATCTGAAAAGAAAGTTAGAAAAGTCCTTAAAAGTGAGGAAGCAGTTATGCAGTGAACTAAAATCCACACAAGAGTATGTTGATACTCTTGAAACAACATCTGAAGGTAGTCTGAATGGTGAAGTTGATTCTGCCATTGCAAAACTCATGGAAAAGAACAAGAAACTCACCGAGCAACTAAACTTAGCAAAGATAGATCAAGAAACACAAGCACTGAGGATGAGTGAGATACTTGACTCTAAGGGAGAAGTTGAAAATGCACTAAGAATAGCTGAAGAAGATAAAAGATAGTTGGAAACAAGAATAGCTGAGAAAGAGAGTGAAATCATGAGGATGATGCAAGTACACTATAATATGACCAATCAACTAGTGAGTGCTAATATAAAGTCAGCCATAAAACAATTTGAGAATCAAGCACTAAAGTGTGAAGTTGATAGATTAACTAGAGAGCTAAAATCTGAAAGAGAAGCAAATGAGATACTAAAAACAAATGAAGAAACACTAAGATCATTAGATGCACAACTTAAAGGTCAGAGACAACCGACAAATAAGACTGGACTAGGATTCAATAGTAATCTGCACTACTGAGAAGGGAGAGTCCTCTAATCATGCTGACAGTCAAGGAACTTCTACCCCACCGAAGTTAAACAACCTAGTTGTCATTACTGTGGGAAGCCTAGACATACTGCAAACGTATGCAAAAGCAAAAGAGGCAAGTCACCAAGTTCACTGAAGTTTGATGGGCATTGCTATGATTATAACAAGTATGGGCACCGAGCACATGAATGCAGATCAAAGACTCAAAACAACACAAGAAAGCCAAAGTTTGATGGCTACTACAATAATTGCAACAACTACAGTCACAAATCTGAAGAATGTAAATCACAAAAGAGAAATGATAAATGGGTTCCAAACTGACAGAATATGCCAAACAATTGACAGGGTACATCCATACCATGGGACTATAACACAAGGATGTCTTATTTAGTTTGTGGAAGATATGGGCACATTGCTGTAAATTACATGTTGTTACATGGTAGGAACAATAGAAGATCTTGGAGAAGCCGTGACATGGCATGATTCCATTGTCACAAGCTAGGTCACCTTGCCAAAGACTGCAGGTACCAAGGCAAAGCTCCTACCGAGGAAGAAACATCTGAGAAACCTAAAGTGAATGTAGAAGAAATGAAAGATCAGATGAATAAGACATGGAGAAGAAAGACCATGGATGATGGAACATCATTCGGAACAGTTGAAGGCAAATCGTCCTCCGGATCATTTATAATCGAATCTACCTATTCAGGTAAGAGGTATGAGTAGGAACTACAAGTTAAAATTCAAATCTTAATCGGTTCCTAGTAAATGTGCAGAGATCCATATGAGCATACTTAGATGCATTTGGATACATATTGTTGAGTTTATGTTTCACATTTATTTGGTAAAAGGAAAATAAAGTTAGGTATTTGGTAAAGTAAGTCCGTTGAGCATTAATTGCTACTTTTAGAATGTTGGAAACCCTAAACCTAGAAAAAACCATATATAGACTGCACCGTCTATCATTTTTACTTAACATTTTCTAGAGCAGTGTGAGCAGAGTTGGAGAACTGAGTCCTTAAGCAGATACAAGCAATTGTGAAGGTAATCCTATACCACTTTGAGCATATTTGAATCTATTCAAGGTATTTGTGGTGTTTCCCTAGGTGTGTTAATGCAATTGAGTCTTATACGCAAAACCCCAGTTCAAAATTTTTTGTATTTGACAAGAGGATATGGCCCCGAAAGCTCAAAACCCAGCTGTGGTTGAGAATGTTGAGTCTATGAATTCTAAGTACAAGCTACCTCCTGCGAAGGCAACTAAATCAGACATGATGGGAGCACTTTCGTCCATTCTGGACAAATTTCTATTGATCGAAGACGTGCGAACTTTCACCCATTGTAAGGTTGAGGAGATTTTTGAAGTGGAGATTGATTCATCTTACCAAACATTGTGTGCATACGGAAAACTAAAGAGTCATCATGTTCATCTGGATTCAAAAGGTTTGACACATGCCCTGCATATCCCGAAGGTATTAAAGACTGAGTGGATAAGGATGGTACTTAGCCAAGTACATGACCGATGTATGTGGCTAGATCAACCTGTGAATATCACAAAGGATGTGTTCCATATTGTAATTGGTTACCCGATTGGAGACAAGTCTAAAGCTATCAGACAGATTGAGAAGATCAAGGTGAGCGAGATAACCAAAGCCAAATGGGACGGGAGAGGTCTGAGGATTTCTACCATTGGAGACCCCGAGTTGAAGTTTGCATGCAACATCTTGTCTTACCGAGTATTTCAATCATAACGAGTGGACAACGTACCTTGTGCAACTGTAGATATGGCTTACATGATTGTAAAGTAAGACATGCAGATTAATCTATGTGAGATATTGTTGAAACGACTTGAAGAAAAAAATGAACACTATAAGGAAAGCCAACACAAATACATTGAATTTCGATTCACTACTGGTATGCATATACTTTTACTTTGAGAACTTCTTTCCATCTATTGGAGATGTGAAATGGAGTGTTGATAAACCAATCGTTTATCAAATCACTGAATACCTGGAGTCTAGGAGAGAATCTTGACTTTGCTATGAATGATTACTTCTCTAAACCAAACAAAGATGCATCAAAAAATCAGAGTTCCACCCCAATTAGTTGATAAATATCATGATTCTATATGTTTTCAGGTAGACATTAAATCATGTATTATCAATGCAGTCGAGCCTAGGAGCATATGTCTAGATCCTATGGGATATGAGATGGACATAGACACTACATCTCAACAAATCGAAACTCTGTTAGCTAAGCCTGCTGATAAAAGAGCCAAGAGGTATGGAACATATGAATAAGTTAAGGCTAAGATTAAGCTAGGTATCTTAATACTGAAAATTCAAAGAAAATCTAGCAAGATGAGTGCTAATCTGACTAAGGATTTGGGAACTGATAATGAAGAAGATGAGGCAAAAACCTTCAAAGTGGAAGGCAGGAAACCACAAGTATTGAAGCCTTCAACGAGCCCCAAATCTACTAGATCATCAGCAAGGTCTAAAACATCACCGAAAGCAAAGAAGAATTATGCTGAACCAAAAGAGAAGATATATGTAAGAGGCAAGAAGGCAAACACTAGACCAAGGAGAAAATTCAAGCTACCACCAGACACTGACTCAGAGATTGAAGATTTGAGCAAACCCAAAGTTGTGAAGAACAAGCCTCCACCACCAGGAAGTCTAGATGAAATGTTAGACACAATGAAGAAGTATGGAACATTTGGAGGAATGAAGCAAGAAAAGTACAACTCAAAGCAAAGAGAATAAGGTAAAAATTGAACATGCAATTGTTTGTTCTTTACACAATTTCAGATACACACCACTTGAAGTTATCACGTTTTTGCCTATTGATTTTTACAACATCATAGATGCAAGATGGAAATATGCTATGAATCCTGAAAAAAGAAATGAGAGAAAGATCTCTTGTGCTAACTGTACCAAATCTATCTGTTGAAGAAATTAAGGAGACCTTGAAAAAAAACTCTAAACGATTCCTTGGTAAGAAAAGATCTTTAAGGATTATGAAAGGAGACTTGGAGCGATTAGAGTTGGAAACCGATGCAAAATGGAGAGAGATATTTGACATCGAATAGCCTGAATCCAAAGTTGAACAAGACAAGGAGAACATAACCGATGAAGTTGCAAAAGATGATCAAGGTAAAAATAATCCTTTTGATTTGACAATTGACACTGATGAAATTGTTATTGAGGATATTACAGACAAAGATCCCGGAGATGATACATCACAAGATGAGAATGTTATGGAAAATGAGGACATCAATATAGAACAAATGGACATCAATGATAAAGCTACTACTCTACAACCTGTATTGGAACAAGTACTAGATTATCATACAACTCAAGGTGATAATGATCTAGTTGCTATGGATACAGATCATGTAGCAACTGACCAACAAAAGGAAACAAGGAAGGAAAAGGAAAAGGAAGTTGAGAAAGACATGAACATCGAGAAGGATACAAATACAGAGAAAGAAGCAACACTGAACACCAAATTGGTTCCCCCAACTGATTCCATTGCATAAAAACAAGAGCCTGACAAAGATGAACCAAAGGAACAAAATGAATAGAAGGAAGCCGAGAAGCATACAAATGAGCAGAAACAAGACACACTAGGAGAAAAGAAAGCACAAGGGAAACGGGAAGTGAGTAAGGAAGAAAGCAAACAAGAAGTGCAAAGAGCTAGAACATGCACAACAGAGACAACATCTGATGCATTGAAGGCATCACACTCACCAAAGAAGATATAAAAGAAGAAGAAATCAAAGAAGAGGAAACATGTAGATTTGAGTCAACTGATTATTTTACCAAATGTCGACCTATCTACTATGGAATATGATTAAATGACCGAGTATGCTGAACTAGTGAAACTTAAGGCAATGCAAAACAAATTACTTTAGAAGAGGAAGAAGACTGATGTATTGGAAAGTGTCAAGGATGTCTTACAGGACATTATCCCAGATGCCACCGTTGATGAAACATAAGACATCATTCGTCAAGTAGAATGAAAAGTCGAGCAAGTCCGAAATCTAAATCAAGACACTACTGACTACATGATGAAGATTCATTCAAGGAAGATAGAAATGAAAATGTTTGAATCCATTCTAGACAACATTGCAATTGATAAGGTATCACTTTCTGAGGCATCTACCAAGATTGAGACTAAGTTGTCTCATATACTTTCAATATTTCAGATTGTTTGTTCTATTTCATACGTTATCAAGGATATCAAGAAAAAAGATGAGTCTGTTGAGACTAAGCTGACTGAGTAGCTGAAATTTTTTTCTACCGAGCTTGGTTCTTTACAAGTCTATTACTTGAGGTTGATACACCCGATGGGGATGCAACAAGAACTACGACAAGAAGAGAATAAGATAAGGATGGAACTTCTAGAGTTGCAAGCACTTTTGATTCCCCACATGGAATCCATGCAAAGGCATTTGAAGAAGGCCAAAGAGTTGGTCAACACCCTCGTTGGTAGTTCACTTCACACCATCATTGGATTGGCAGCTGATGTTTCTACTCAACTTGTTATATTTCAAACACTCAAAGATGCATGAGTCATCCCTAGACGATATACATAAGAAGTGCACTCACCTTTTTGGCAAGGTATTATATATCCCACTAAGCCCTAAGCAATTTTTATTTTGGCATATTTGTCAACAAAGGGGGATAATATAGTATGTATTAATATAGAACATAAGGGGATAATATAGTATAAAGGGAGATATAATGACAAGGAAGATATAAGAATGTGTATAGGGGGAGTTACACAAAATTTTGATGACTTTGAAGTTTTTGTCAAAATGCCAACTAATGCCAAAGGGGGAGATTGATACTCCTATGAGATAGTTTGTTGTCATTAGTTTTGTCAAAGTCATAATTGTCAACAAAGACAATCGTAAAAGAAGGAGAATACACTAAGGTAGACAATCGGTAAAGCAAAGTATCAATGACACTGAGCACCGAACAGTAGCAAGTTACCGAGTTAAGCAGAGAACAATCACTAAGTAGAGTTAGTCACCGAGACACAAAGTAGAGTTAGTCACCGAGCAAATTTATATACTGAGACACAAAGCAAAGTTAGTTACCGAGCATACGATTATGTCACCGAGAAAGATCAAAGCACATTACAAACACACCAGAGCCGACATAACAATTCAAATTCGAATACACTGAACCTAGACGCTGAGCGGGAAAAATCTCACAATATTCAAGATAGAAGTTAGGTTGAACATTGGGATTGCACCAATATGATTGCACATGATCACGAGGCAATTCAACCAATAATATTCAAGAACAATAAATGTGTTGGGAATGAGACCAAACTTGCACCACCTCACCTCCATCGCAGAAGGAGAAGGATCTAATTAGGTTAACCGCCTTAAGATCATATAAAATGAGCAAAAACATGAAGATGACAGAAGGATGTTGAATAATATACAGATACAGAGAAGAGGGAAAATATTACAGAGAGAGAATCAGTTACAGCGACAGAGCTAAAGAAAAAATGAAGAAGATATAGGGTGCATAACAGATAAGTTATCGAGTGTAGAAAGAGGTAATGCACTTGTAGAGCATAAAGAGTCTAAAAAACATTATGGTTGATGCATACTTGCAGACATTTTTGTAATAAGTTTTTTTAATAGTTAGGAGATTAGAAATCCCATCCAGTGGGTAGGCCCTAACAGGTCTTATTTTGTAAATCCTCTAACCGGGTACATCTCTTAGATGAGAGATTGTAAAATCCTTTAACCAGGTAGACTGAGCAAGTCTTTTTGTACTCTTGACCGAGTATAATACTCCTAACATGGCAAGCTACTAGAAGTAGCTAACATTGTAGCTCTATCAGAGCAACCTTTATTCTGCAGAAGTGAAGGATTGTGGGTGCCATCCCCACCGCAATTTTTTCCTCTAACCAAGGATTTTTGTGTGACCAAAAATCATGGTGTCATGTGTCACGACTATCTAATTTATATTATATGTTTTTCAATATTTTTATGAATGATATTCAGTTTGGTAGAAAAGGAATGAATAGTGGTTAAAATTTTTAAAGTATTGATTCACCCCTCCCCTCTCAGCACTTACCTTTCCACTAGATTAATCCAACATCCTCATGACCACTCAACATATTTTTATTTTGCACACAAAAGTTAAACATTCACAACACATCAATCATACTTTATTACCATCTACCAAGCACTCATTCATAAAGAGAGAAATCCACCAAGTTATCCATCATTGTACCTATTATTTCCATTTGAAAAACATTACTTTACCAAAGATCTTATCAATGCATGTGCATACCATTTTTATTCATGCATGCTAATGTTGAGTTAGATTTGGATACTTAGGCATGGTGGAATCTCTTGGGTGGTAGAGCAAGTTGCGTAATTAGCATTAGAGAAAGGACGCGACTATCCTAACGCAAAAAATGACCGTTGTACCAAAATCATACATGTATGTTATACATCAAAACCATTTTCATGTGCATTGGCTAGGCATTAGTGGTTGGTGTGGGTTCCAATGAAATCCATTAAGTTTTTGGTTTCCATTTTCGTTCCCATCCATGCAGTGTAATTCAAATTCTTTTCCCGCCAATTAGTTTTTATGAGCCAACGTACTATCTGTCAGTGTATGTAGCCTATTCCAAAATGGTAGCTTTGGAATACGGTATGGACAGCCATCGAAGTATACTAAAATATTAGCAGTTCAATAGAGGATACCTGTAAAACAAATTTTTTTAATAAGAAAAATAAATAAAAAATTTCTATCAAAAAATTAATTTTCTTTTATTATTTTGAAATTATTGTTATTAATTTAATAACTAAAAATAGAATTTATTTTATTTTTAGAATTTGAAATGATTTATATGTAAAAAATAAGAAAATAGAATGAAATTTTTGTTTATATATCTTGAAAATTTTAGAAATATTTCATTTCTATATGTATGTTAGTTTTACATTTATTCTATTAAAAAAATAGAGAATTTATTTTAATTTTAGATTATAAATAATTTGCATGCAAAAAAAATTTATAAAAACTTCTATGTACATCGATTTTTGTTGCAAATTTATTATAAAACATAATGTTGCTTCTTTTAAAAGTTTAAAAAATAGAAAATTTTAGAATTTGAATTTATTTGCATCCAAAAAGAAAAAATATAATAGAAATGTTGCCTAGATTATTTTTTATTTTTCAAATTCTCAACTAAAATGATACTCTATCCATTTAAAGTCAATACTAATGCCTAAACAATACAAGTTTAACTTTAATTTAAAATATATTAATATTATCTTTAATGTAAATAAGTACAATAAAAATAGAAATATTAAATTACTACATATTTTTACTCATATATTATTATTATTTATCAAATATATCTACTGAAATATAATAGGAATTAGAATTAACATTTAATTAAATTTGACCAAATGAATTGTAAAAAAAATTAAATTTACTAAATTTACATTATAATTTAAAGTGTTTGTGTAAATTGGGCAATTTACAAACTAAATAACAAATAGATATAGAGGCTTTGATCAAATTGGAGGTAATATTAGAGATATTAAATATGATCATGGAAAACCAAGTTATAATGTATGAGTGTCACAAGGACAATATATTCTTCTAAAATGTAATTAAAAATGATTTATATTTGTAATGGTTAAGTTAAATTCTATTCAATCATAATATTATAAAATTAAAGAAAATATGTCATACATACCTCTAAATGTTATATGAGTAATCAAGTAATAGAATTATTAAAATAAAGAAATATATTTTAAAAATGAATAAAATTTTTGAAGCATCATTTTAATTTAACCCTCTCTTTCTTGTTATTGGAATGGTAAATTAGTTCCTCATAGGTTTTGTGTAGCTAGGACTCTGTTTGAGTTGAATGCTTTTAAATAGAATACAAAGACCATGGGTGTTAGAGGACGGGCATCAATTGGAATTCTATACTAGGTTTTGTGAAACCTATTATTGAAATCAATGACAACTTCCTGGGGAGCCCTTTTAATAGTAATTAACTGCTAAAGCAAGGATAAACAATCACCCTTTTCACAGAAATGGCTATAAAATATGTTACCAAGATCATCCCAGGTACCTATAGTATTTGGTGGCAAAGATATATACCACTGCAAAGCTTTTCCCTTAAAAGACACAACTAGAAGTCATAGGGATACATATATCTATGTATTATGGTGTATGGTGCAAGTATTTGCCATGTTTGGCATATGCTCAACATGGGTTTTCTCATCCTCTCCGGAAAATTTGATTAAGGCCTTCAAAGCACTAGCGGGAATTGTATCCCAATTTGTACTAGCAGTTGGTAGAATGAGGGGACTTCCACTATCTTAGGTAACAAAATTACGAAGTGTCATCAATGTTTTGGGGGGTGGTGTTGATGCACTTGGTGCAAAGGCTTTACTTCTAGGTTTGTTTATAGTCACTAGGGGAGGGATCAATAATCCCGGATAGGCAACAATTTAAGATCTCATGAATGGCTTGTGGCTCATGCACATATTTTTCTTTTTGGCTTAAGTGTTGGTTTGATCCCACTAGGCGTGCCCGAAAAAAGGAACTTTTGATCTTCAATTTCGCAACCCAGAAAGGTAACAGATCTTATGGGAAGTTCAAATGGCGAGGGACCAGATTTCTACCCTTAAAAAACCTCTGGGATTGAGAAGTCGACTCTTNATGAATGGCTTGTGGCTCATGCACATATTTTTCTTTTTGGCTTAAGTGTTGGTTTGATCCCACTAGGCGTGCCAGAAAAAAGGAACTTTTGATCTTCAATTTCGCAACCCAGAAAGGTAACAGATCTTATGGGAAGTTCAAATGGCGAGGGACCAGATTTCTACCCTTAAAAAACCTCTGGGATTGAGAAGTCGACTCTTCATGAATAGGGGTGTTTGGAAAGGGAAAAGAACATTGAATTAAAACTAAACTTAGGCGATGTACTAGAAGATTTTACTAAATAACTCAGAATTACTTTTGCAACACTACAACATTTGGGGTCGAATTTCGACCATAATTTGCGACGACACTACCATTTGTGTGTGATTTGTGTATTTTTTTTCCAAGTGCCCCTGATGTTTTCGTAATAGTGATAGTACCATCGTAATTGCAACACCCGCTTGATGACCCGTGAGCTTTAAGAGATAGGGCATCGTTGCTATTACCTTCAAGGCATTGTGTGAAGTGTTTGATCTCTCTTTATTTATTTTGTTGTTGATATTCACTGTGGTACTCCCCGTTGATGATCATTTAATGAGGAAATGTCTTGATGGCTCACGGGCTGCATGCTAGGGCATCATGCATTGTTTATTAGCTCACTGTTTAATACTGACATTGTTTACATCTTTGCATATGGAATGCTTGATGACCCGCGAGCTTTGAGACCAAGGGAATCGTTGCTATTACCTTCAAGGCATTGTGTGAAGTGTTTGATCTCCCTTTATTTGTTTTGTTGTTGATATTCACTATGTGGTACTCCTTGTTTATGATCATTTCATGAGGAAATGTCTTGATGGATCGCGAGTTGCAAGCTAGGCATCATGCATTGCTTATGAGCTCACTGTTTAATACTGGTATTCGTTTACATCTTTGCATTTGGAATGCTTGATGACCCGTGAGCTTTGAGAGCTAGGGCATCGTTGCTATTACCTTCAAGGCATTTTGTGAAGTGTTTGATATCTCTTTATTTGTTTTGTTGTTGTCTTATTTAGTTTAACTACTAATTATTTGTATCTACTCATAATTTTCTGCTCCCAAAAAAATACAGGATAATGTATACTTAGTGTTTATTAATATTAGAAATTATATTTAATAATAAAATAAATATTTTCCTTATAAATATAAGGGTGAATTATTTCTTGGTTGGTAATAGACTGCGGCACAAATTAGAAATATAAAGTATCAAAAAGAAATAATGCTAAGATTTATGTTACCTAAAGTTTCAAATCAAGCTGCCCCTGCATTGTCTGCACAATTTCTCCCACTATCCTCACTTTTTTCATAATCAAAATTAGATCTGATTTTTAGACATCCATCAAATTATGCTTAAAACTAACATTTGATAATTAATATTTCCATATGTAGGAAAACAAAGATAGGTATTTAGTTGAAATTATCTAGTCCATGGCTATTAGTTTTCAAGGCTAATTAACAATCTTCCATTCAACCCAAAAGTAACACACTAAAAACCACTGCCCACTTTGTTGAAAGTGATGATTCTAATCATTTATTTATGGAGATATCACAAAAGTCGTTTGAAGACATAGGGTTGCTGACTGTACCCATGGGACAAAATACAGTATGTAAAGAAAATTGATTATTTTATTGATTGAACCGATTACATTATGGTTTTCTTACACATCCACTCTACACCCCCCTTTCCACTCACATGGATCAACAAAGAAATAGACTCAAACTCTTCAAAGAAACCCGATTGCAACCACCTA
>MU228458.1:565204-576732 GCA_018584345.1 Thuja plicata | reverse complement strand
ATGTATATGTATATATGTATATATATATATGTGTGTATATATATATGTGTATATATATATATATATGTATATACATATATATGTGTATATATGTATGTATGTATTAATGTATATGTATATAACAAATAGAGCACCGACCAATCATATGGCAGCCATGACTTGAGGTAGGCATTCGAGCTTTGTCTTCTCATTAAATCAATTTCCTTTTGATGGCATTTGTTGATTTGATGGCACAATATGAATGTTAATAGTAGCATTGTTTACATCTTTGCATTTGGAATGCTTGATGACCCGCGAGCTTTGAGAGCTAGGGCATCGTTGCTATTACCTTCAAGGCATTGTGTGAAGTGTTTGATCTCTCTTTATTTATTTATTTTTTGATATTCGCTATGTGGTACTCCCCATTTTTCTTTCAGAAGTGTATGGCTTGACAATGCACATGCATAATTGTAGATGAGGATCAATAGTAATAGGATGTCATTCATTGCTTAGATCTTTTTGATATAACCCCCATCTCTCTTTTCTTTGCAGGTTCTGGATCACACAGGAGCACATTGGATTCATAGCTTGGTAAAAAATTTATCACATCAGGCAATGTCTGGTACCCTTATTATTTATGTTCATACTCACAAAATATATGTACAGTTATAAAATGTCATGCCTTGAAATTTTACCACATAGTTCCTTAGCATAGCTATCAAAATAGAATGGCAGTGGTGATTCAATGCATCTACAACCTCAACAACATGGCAACATTGATCCAATAACAACAAATACATTACAAATGCCAAGCTAGTCACAGTTTCAATGAAATAAACATTGTATATATAAAACAATACATGGTGCACAACAACAGCAAGCATGCAATGACAATAATAACATCATATATATATATATATATATATATATATATATGTATATATGTATATATATATGTATATGTATATGTATATGTATATATATATACACACACACACACACACACACATATATATATATATATGTATGTATGTATGTAACAAATATAGCTCATAACAGGGTCATGTGGTGCTCAAACAGTGAGCTCGTAAACAATGCATGATGCCCTAGCTTGCAGCCTGCGAGCCATCAAGACATTTCCTCATGAAATGATCATAAATTGAGAGTACCACATAGTGAATATCAACAACAAAACAAATAAAGAGAGATCAAATACTGCATGCTATCAAAATAGAATGGTAGTGGTGGTTCAATGCATCTACAACCTCAACAGGATGGCAAAATTGATCCAATAATAGCAAATACATTACAAATGCCAAGCTAGTCACTGTCTCAATGAAATAAATAGTGTATATATAAAACAATATATGGTGCACAACAACAACAAGCATGTAATGACAACAATAACATCATACATATATATGTATATGTATATACATATATATTTATATATGTATATGTATATAACAAACAAAGCTCATAACAAGGTCATGTGGTGCTCAAACAGTGAGCTCATAAACAATGCATGATGCTCTAGCTTGCAACCCGCGAGCCATCAGGACATTTCCTAATGAAATGATCATAAACAAGGAGTACCACATAGTGAATATCAACAAAAAAACAAATAAAGAGAGATCAAACACTTCACACAATGCCTTGAAGGTAATAGAAACAATGCTCTAGCTCTCAAAGCTTACGGGTCATCAAGCATTCCAAATGCAAAGATGTAAACAATGCCAGTATTAAACAATGAGCTCATAAACAATGCAACACAATATTTGCACCTTAGTAAACACATGTTAACACAATGTGTTGTTAACAAAACATGTTAACACCATGTATGTTAGCCTATTTGTGTTAACATGTGTTAGTAATTTGCAAACAAACATAATAGGCTAACATACATGTTGTTAACATATTTTGTTAACTAAGGTGCAAATATTGTGCTGCATAGACACAACCCTCAAAGCTCATGGGTCATCAAGTATTCCAAATGAAAAGATGTAAACAATGCCAGTATTAACATTCATATTGTGCCATTAAATCAACAAATGCCATCAAAATGAAATTGAGTTAATGAGAAGACAAAGCTTGCATGCCTACCTCAAGTCATGGCTGCCATGTGAAGATCAAATGCTAAGGAACTATGTTATAAAATTTCAAGGCATGAAATTTTATAAATGTGCATATATAAAATTTGAAGGCATGAAATTTGACCTCTAATTTGACCTTGATAATGTCCCCTCCATTTATTATGCTTGATCATGACTTTTAGAAGTGTATTGCTTGAATATGAACATGCATAATTGTATATTAGGATCAGTAATAGGGTGACATGCATTGCTTAGATCCTTTGGATCTAAACCCATCTTTTCCTTCCTTGTAGGTTGTGGATCATACAGGAGCATACTAGATCAGAACATTGGCTCAACACTTCATTACTTTAGGAAATGTTTGGTACCTTCATTATTTATGTTCATCCACTTATGTATGTTTGCATTCATTCATATTCTTCTGAAAATTGGCTATACTCATTATTCTTGTGTCTAAGTCTTCCAACTATGATCAATTTAATGTTGTAAATCTTGACATAGAATTTGATATCAACCTGTTGATATGATTACAATGTGGGGGAGTCAAAGAAAATATATGTACAGTTATAAAACCTAAAGTTAAATTTACAAAGTAACATATCATTTATAAAACCTACCGTAACATGTCATTTTTTGTTTGACATTTTTTGTCACAACTAAAGAGTTCTCACCACGAGAAAATAGAGTGACCATTTGCTATCGAAACCATATGTGCAGATATAAACATTAAGGATCATGTTAGATAATACAAGGGAATTCGATCAAAATAGGGAGACAATCGCTAGATTGTTGTCTAACTTTCAAAGAGAAGGTGATGACAAATGTTATTGTCCATGCAAGAGTTGTAACGTCTTAAAGACAAGAAGAATCAAAATCAAAACATAAAAGAGGCATTGTAGGGAGAATGGTCACATTGAAGGGGGGTTTGATTATCATCCATTGGTAATCGTTGTTTGTTATATTGTTTTCACAATTAATATACATGTGAACCATGGAAGGAGGTTTGATTATCACATTGAAGGGGGGTTTGATTATCATCATTTTTATGTAGGTTGATCTCCCCAGTGTAGTATGTGATATGGACCACCACATCTTAGAGGAACATGGGGGTGTGAATATAGAGGAACATGGAGGTGTGATTATTGAAGCTGAAGATCATGATCCCATGGAAGATGACGATCATGCTCTAGAAAACACATTTGAAGATGATGGTATGAATGTATTGATCGTTGACACATTTGGTACTGGTGCTACTAGTGCTACTGATGATGATGATGATGATGATGATGATGATGATTATGATGAGGATGAAATTGATGTTGTCCATGATATACCTCTACTTGAGAAGGCAAACACGACCCTTTACGAAGGCTCCCAATCTACTCTTCTCTCTGCTTTATTGTTGTTGATTAATTTGAAGGTTATGAATGGTTTATCCAACATAGCAATGTCACGTATGCTAAGGTTTGTCATATACATCATTATAGTCTATAGAAGGTGAAACATGTACCATTAAGATTGTTTATAGTAACAAATTATATTCTTTGTTGTAGATTGATAGGTGATTTTATGTTACTACCATCAAATGTTCTCCCTTGCTCGTACCGAGAATTATGTGCCACTATATAACATATTGGAATGGAGTATCAAGCAATAGTGCTTGTCCCGAAGATCATATTATGTATCATAAAGAACATGAAAATGCAATAGAATGCCCTAAATGCCATATGAGCAGATATCAAGATGATCAAATGACAAAAAAGGTGCCTCACAAGGTTCTTCATTACATCTCCATTATTCCACGTCTGAAATGATTATTCAGGTGCAATAGCTTGGCACAATTTATGGATTACCATGCATGCGGCAGGAGTTGAGATGAAATTATTCAAATGTCCACAGATAGTTCATCATTTATGGACATAGAGGAAAAGTGGCCACACTTTAAAGAAGAACCTTGAAATCTCGGGCTTTCTCTGACAGCAGACGGTGTCAATCTGTATGGAGAGATAAGATTTGTTTACTCAGTGTGGCTTGTTTTTGTTATCAACAATAAACTTCCACCATGGATGTCAATAAAGAGGGAGCACATTATGTTGCCAATGATTATTCCAGATATTTTATTATTTTATAGTTATCTACATGTAATTATATGTCTTGGAGTGAAATGGCCACAATAATTATCTGATGTTGTTGTTAATTCAACTAGGTAAGTACCAATTGAAATATATGAGTGTATATATTGCGCCTCTTATCGACGATTTGTTGGTGTTATGGAATGGTTTCACTATGTATGACATCTCTAGACCAATTGGACAAAGACAATTTCAATTCCATGCAATGCAATGCTTGTGTGGACAATTCATGATGCTCCAGGGTTGACACCTTTCCGTGGTATGTTATGGTGAATTCTACTTGTATGTGATAATTCTAATTCTAAAAATTAACATATTTAATCCAATTGTATCGTTAGCTTGTAGGTCTTCAAACAAAGGGAAAAATTTTATGTCCAATGTGTGGTCCAAAGATGAAATCTCGTCATTCCAAAAGTTTAATAAAGCAGGTGTTTGATGAGTATATGCACTTCCTCCCCAGAAATCATAAGTATCGAAGTGCGAAAAAACATCTTTTCAATGGGAAAGAAGAGGCTACATCAAAGCCCCGAAGAATGACACCTCACCTATGGCAGTTGGAATATAATAGAATTCAAGGTAATATCATTCCACCTAATGGTTGATGTTTGAAAATTATATATTTTGATTGTGTTTTGTTGGCTAATTATGTAGTTGATGATCTTGAAGGTCGTGAAGGCATCACTGACCAGCTTCCAAAGGGAGTAAAATGTTATCCCAGAGAATTTAGTAGGCTGCCCTACTATGAACAACTAGAAATTGTGCATTTTTTGATACTATGCATATTAGAAAGAATGTAACAGAAACACTGTGGAAAATATTGGATGGAAGGTGTGACAAAGAAAAACTTGGCAAAATTTGTAGTGACATTCATGATTCCAATCATGCAATGAAAAATATCATTGAATCAAATAGAAACGGAGACTAGATTAATGCAAGTTCTCTTCCTTGGTTATTAACAGAGAAACAAAGTAATGCCATAAAAGAAGTCATACGAAAAATTCAATTTCCTACAGGATTTATTGTGAATATAATAAATCTCATATAAAAGAAGAGTGATTTTGGGTTAGGGATGAAAATGCGTGATTGGCATACCTTCATCAAGGTAAGTCACAGTCTTTTGTATTTACAATATATTTGTATAATTGCATTCAATTTTCATTGTATGAAATGATTAGTTGACAAGTGTTGCAGTATTTGCTACCCCTATCGCTCCCAAAGAACTTCGACAATAATATCAAACAAGTGATTTATGATCTTGGAAAATACATGAGTTAAGCAGTGATATTTGTCCAATATATCAAACAAGTAATATATTGTAAAGTCTTGTATTTATATATTTTTGTGTCTTGAATCCCTTGTAGGTGGTTGTCATCTAAAAAAATCCATAAAGAAGATACAAAATATTGGAAGAAAAGAATTCCTCATCTAATGTGTGAAATGCAAAACTGTTTATCTTCAACCTTTTTCAATGCACAAGAAAACTATCTCATACACCAAGTTGAGGAGATTGAATTGTGTGGACCTGTAAAGGCTAGGTCAATGTGGATGGTTGAGAGAAACTTGAAATTTTTTAAGGGTTTGGAACGAGAAAGAGCACGTCCCGAGGGTTCTATGGTTGAGGGATAAATGGTATACCAGATGATGGTGTACGTTACTCAATATCTTCCTAATCTTGCAGCAAAGACCCATATAGATTGCATTTGGGATCTCGACTCCATTAAAAAATTTGAAGGGGAGTACTTGGCGGGCAACGGTAGATTTAGGAAACTAAAAGGTAATAAATTATGAGATGTTATTGTAGTTAATTAATTCTTAATCTTCAAAATAAATTTATTGTAAGTGATCATCTATTTACTTTTGTACAGTTGCTAAAGAGTGGGATGCAATACATTTATTTATTGCAAACAATCAAGATTGGATGACGATATGGATTGAACGATGTCAACATTATGGCCATAGATTAAAATGGGAATCCATGTCTTCATTGGTTATACAAGCTCATCGTAATGGAGATCCCAATGTTACACAAAAGGAAATAGATTTAGCATATGGTTTAAGAGATCACCAGGTACTTATAAATTTGTTAATCAACCGTATATTTTTCAACTCGTGATGCAATAATTTATAGATGTTTGACATTATTGTAGGTGAAACACCACAAGGCTATGTTATGCAATGGTTATAAATTTCGCATCAAAAAGTTGGATTACACGAAGAGAACTTGTTATTCTGGGATAAGTGCAGTCTTCTAGGTAACCAATATTTCATCTAGAAACAACTTACATCCTCAAGAGTCACAAAATTGATATTGTGGTATTTTGGTTGATATACTTGACTGTGACTTTAATACCTTCAAATTAGTTCTCTTTGTCATGAAATGGTATAGACTACGTCTCAATAGAAATGATCCTGATAGAACAGTTATTGAACATGACAGTGGATTTTCAATGATTAATACAAGGTTGTTTGAGCTAGTTGGGGAAGAGCCCTATGTTCTTCCAAGCCAATGTGAGCAGGTATTTTACTCAGAGGTTCCACATAAACCGGGTTGGTAATTTGTTGTTAGATATGATCCAAGAGGAATGTCGATAAAGTATAATGTGATGGAAGAAGAAGATACCGAGGAAGAGGAAGAAGTGGATGTTGATGTAGATGATGATCAAGATCGAGAGTTAGTCAAAGAAGGATATGTAGAAGAAGACGACGATGATGCTGCTATTGATCATGATGATGAGGAGGAGGATGATAACGATGATGATGATGATGCTAATGATGATGATAGTGGTGGTGATGATGTCGTCGACGATGAGGATATTGATGATGAGATGGATGAAGAAGAATATCAATAACATGAATGAAATGTACAATTATGCCAGATATTTGGCATGTTTTAATGATTGTTTTGGGTTAAAATCAGCACTTTTTCCACTAATATTCTTAGGGTTTCATTTTAATGACATTTTTGGTTTAGCATGAATATCTAACTACTCTTATTCACCATGTTTTATATGTCCTACTTATATCTTTGATCTTTTGTTAAGAGAAATTTCATTCTAAAAGAGTGTATTTAATCTCTAAATACTATCTTATGGGATTTTCTTCTAATAATTGTCTATTTCCTTGCACATCAATGATGTTAAATCACAGGGGATTCTCTTTGTTCCCTACAATGGAGTGAGCTAATTATGAAAGTATAAATAGATAATTTTAACAATGTATAATGCCCTTCACAAGATGTAATAAAAACTATGGAGTGAACTATGTTTGTCTGATTATATAAGTATTATCTTTTGTCAGGTATCCCACACAGTCTCATAGATTGTCAGGTATAAGTTAATACACACCATAAAGATTAATGTCTTTTACCATTTGTAAAATATCTCTCTCATTGCCACCTGTATCTCTCATTTTATGAAGTGCAGGTACCAGCGAATAGGTATTTGTTAAATTTGTCTTCCTCGAGCGAGGAAAATGTAGGAATGGAAGAAGAAAGTGAGACATTTAGTATGTCTAAATCAAGGAGATCAACTCAAGGTCAAAAAATCAGAAAGAAATTCAATAAATGCATGGAATTTTTCCTTTCTCAAGGGGGGTCGTGTTCTTATGATGATGAGAGAAAAGGTGACTTTGAGGTGCCCTTTAGGTACAAACATCTACAGAATCAATGGGTCCCTGATGAACTTCCTTCAATAAACACTGATTTTTGTGTTAGAGAGAGGATATATCGCATAACACTGTCTTCATTACATGGTTTGGGCCTATTTTCCATGGATGGCATAAAGGTCTCTTACAACAAAGTTGTCGAATTGATGGAGAATGTCAGACCTTGTTATGATTACAGTAGTTGGATGCAGATTGTTAGATAAAAAAAAAGTATGTGTAGGTATGGACTCGCGGAAAATTATATACAACAAAAAGTTAGTGAACAAAGTAAAACAGTAGCTATATACATTGACGAAAGGCCAAAAGCATCAGGGAATATTGCAAGTTTTATAAACAGTACATGACCTGCATCAACTAAGAAGCAACCCTATTGCATATTTGAGGCGCGTGAGGGAAATCACGTATTTCTATGTGTGATCAAATCAATACATGGAGGCGAAGAGCTGCTTGTCGATTACAATTTGAATCGCATAGATACAAAAAACTCACTATCATAGAGGAGGTGGTACGCACTATGCACCATTTTAAATTGTTTTAAAATTAAAAAACTCTCTTCTTTTAATTGAAGCATTTTGATAATTGTCTATTATTCAACGTAACTTAGCATAAGAACACGTGTTTTAACATATCTCAATGATTTTTAATTTTTGAAATACAGGTTTATAGTATGGATCAACAGCCACATGATAGGCACATCGATGATGGTTCTCATGGGACTTCTTCTTCCTGACAGGTAAAACTCATTATTGTTGTACAAATGCACATACTAGAAAAAATTTAATGTGTATTTTTTGTTATGTTTTATTATTTACTAATATTTTGGATTGCTTTTAAATAAAGTGCTAATAATATTGTTCTCACAAATGAGTGCTGATCAGAAAAAGGGAAAGGAACAAGTAGTCCATGAGGAGCCGGAGGATGAGCATGATCCATTCATTATTGATTTTTCATCAGACGTTGATCTTGTGGTTGCACTGTAAAAGTTCCTTCATGCAATTTCAAGAGAGTTAACTCGATTGGTAGATATTCAACCTCAGACTCCTGAAATACTGATGAGAGAGGATGAGTTAGCTCACCATGTTTAGACTTATACAGTAAGTATTAATGTAGTTTTTAATTATAACAAAATTTCAATAATTGTTTTTATAGTATACTCTTTTATTTATGTCATTAACTAAAATACATATGTGTTATTTTTATAGAGGACGCTAAAAACATTTAAGGATCGTGCCCCAGATGCAGATACTTCAGGCGGTTCAAGTAGATTGCATGTTCTATCGTCCACTTGTGTTCTTCTCAAACAATATTTTTTTTAATAGCTCTAACAATCTTGTGCATGGTTGTCCATATTTTTTTATGTTCTAACAATATTATTTTTCAGCACCTGATATTGATCCTATGTTCACTACGCTGCCTGCTACGAGGATCATAACCATAGAGGTACTGCCAGTTGCAATGTCGACAACACATAGCATGGCCACAGATGCGATGGAAACGCCTATTATTGGTAAGTAGATTCATCTTTTTCTCTCTCATTTATCATGTTTTTATTTCACTTGAACTATTCTTTCTTAGGGGGCATTTTGTAATATTGGATTCACTTTATGTAGGAGATGATGATGAAATTCCTGGATGTACTCGTTTTACATGTACAGGAACAATAGATAAGTGTGATCAATTGCTTGTGAACATTGAAGATGGACTTCCCGTGAGAGTAGCCCAGCTTCCAGGTACTTTAAAGATTGATCCTTTCTTTTACTATACAATCTTATACTCATAATGTAATGCACTAACCCCCTATGCAGTCCCTTGCAATAACTAATAATCCCATTATTATTTTGCAAGGAATAATCTATTTTATGAAAAACTTAATGATGAATGTTTGCACATTCTCGGGCCAACCATACGCACATGGTATCATATTTTGATTTCATTGCTAGATTAGATTTCCTTTCATCCCTTTCTTCAAGTATATTAAAAGGTAGTTTCACTTCATTTATGAATCTAATAGTTTTTTTTCTTAAAAGGGGGCAATCACAAGATAAAGAGTTAAAGGATAAACTCATTGACTCTAAGATAAAACTTTTTGGACCGAATGCCTTTCAAAGACTTAGGCTCCTTGAGAAAGCGGGGAAAAATTTGAAGTATATTAGGGACAACTACAGGACCCAAATAGAACGCAACCCTTTTTATGAGCGGCCCACCTATATTCCTATTAATGAGTGGGAGAAACTTTAAAAGGATGCACTTGAGAGGCGCTCAAGACATGATGGACAAATAGTATCACCCGAGGAAAGAAGATACGTGCTAATCTTAATAATGAAATTATGTACTATTTACTCATTTTACTTATGCGATCTAACATATTTCAAACATCACATAGGTTGCCTGACACATCAAAGACAACAAAAGAAAGAAAACAAAAGCACGGGAAACACAAGCTCGGCTCGGGTGGACATTCAAAACTTGCTGCACGAATTATAAGTAATATTAAATGAAAATCCGTATGCAAATATTTATAAATTTTAATCAATTTGTTTTTGATGAAATTCACTACAATTAAAATGTAGGGCTTGGAGTTCAAACAAAAGATTTCAGAAGAGGAAAAGAAAGTAGGCTACAAACAAGGCTATACAGTCGTGGCTGAACCAGGGATAACTTTAAGAAACCCCCTCCTAGGAAAAAGTGTAAAATCTTGGCAAATCGTACATTAATTTAGGAGAAATTTTTTATTGATGATGGTAAAAAAAATTTCAAATTAGGAAAATAATATAAAGGCGTAGGCGATTTTTTTCCTCCCGAATGAAAATTCCATAAAATCCTGGCGAATTATAAATTAATGGGGGGAAAATATATAATATATGAGGCAAATTGTTGTCTTGTGAAGGTAAAAAAAATATTTGTACTGGCGATTTTTATGTGTTGTTTTAAAATATATTTATTTTATTGGCTAATCTATCGTTAATTATGGGAAAAATAAATATTTTATTTGGCGATTTTCAAAAGATGGAACTCGTCAATGTGTCATGTGGGCCAACGCCAACTAATATTAAATATCTTATTTGAGATCGTTTGATTATCCTAGATCAATGGCTGAGGTTTAATCTCGGCCCAATTTCATGAAGGAAACAAAGTTTTCCAAGAAGTCACCCGAATAATGACACGTAACATAGTAATTAATGCAACGTCCATCGAATATCACTTTTGTTTGTTGTGAATATAACTGATCACACAGTGGACACATAACCTAATTAGATATTGTTAAATGTATTATTTGAGACCCTTTGATCATCATAGATCAATGGCTGAAATTAAATTTTGGGCCAAATTTCAGAAGGAAACTAACTTCTGCAGGAAGTCACCGGAATGATGACATGTATCAAGCTTAAAAAGTGCACCGTAACCATGATCATTGATTACTACTAGTTATTTGTTGACGTGGACGATGGATAGTGCAACTGCAACTTGTAACTCGTAACTCGAAAAGAAATAATTGCCTTGTCAGTGACATTCTTTAACTGCCATCTTTAACTATCAATAGTACACATGCATTTATCAGAAAATTTATGGGAAAGATTTACATTTAGATATGAAAGATTAAGGACAATTGATTTAAATCTCTCACACGCATAATACACATAATGCATTTATGCAAATTGCA
>MU228458.1:535690-546192 GCA_018584345.1 Thuja plicata | reverse complement strand
GCTGAGTCTGCTGCTTATTATTTTCTCCTTATTGTTCTCTCATCCTGATGATGGATCACGGAGTGTGATCCGAAACGTTGATGCTTAAAAACACACACAATCAAAACCAGAAATCTAGCTATAAATATAGAATACCGTCGCAATTATGATGAAAGCCAGAGAACAACCGACACCAAAGCTATACATGCAACGTCCAGATGTCAGAAATTGCTGACAGCTGGACGTCGCATGTATAGCATATCCTTTGCACACCCGTTGTAATTGTGACACTCATAAAGTGTAACGACGGTAAGTTGAAAATCCTGAATGGTGCACAATGTGATGGTCAATACCTAAATGTGACGTTCAGATGTCAGAATATTTTGACGGCTAGACGTCGCAAACCCGTTGCAATTGTGACAGTCATAATGGGTAACGAAGGCATGCTAAACAATGTAGCCAGTGCATATTGCGATGGTCATTTTCATTGCAATAACGATAGACATAACAGCCATCAGTGGTTCTGATACCAAAACTACAACACCGGCTTGTGTCACTTTCTCGACGGGGTAGTGTCGAAATTGCGACACATAGCCATCAAAAAAAGGACTCAAATGTACTAGTGCAACAAAACAAACTCAATCACATAGATTAGAAAGTAGGAATTACCTCATGTTTGAGCATAATGTACTAGAATACCTTCATTGTCAAAATGAGAATGAGATAACATAGATTATAATATTCATATCATTTCACGAGTGCATCCACAAAAGTCACTGAGACAATACATACACTCATTAATATTCCTATTCATCTATCTATCTTCACTACCACCATAGACATGATATAGTTCCATACATTTAGCTATCTTTAACTAGAAGAGTATTATAAGAGACTAATAAAGATAACTACTACTCAAATGAAATAGAGTTTGATTATATTCATAATCAACTCAAAATCAAAAGGCTCTCAAAGAACAAATGACATTCTAATGACATAAAATTTCATGAAAATAAATTCTGATGAGCATATATCTTCAAAGCAATAGTAAAAACAAAAAATAGAGTAATACTCTCTATATGATCCAACCCATAGAATAGAAATGATTTCCCCTTTTGTAGAAAATCTCTACCAAAATACTATTATCCACATCTTCGTGCACACTCCAAAAAGCATACCTAGAGAGTCATGATAACGGTTTTAACTATAGGAATCAATTGTCAGGCATGTCGATGTTGTAAAAACTAAATCCGACGTTCATAACCTTCATAACCTTTCAATATATTCAATGTTGTAAGACCTATCTCTTGCCCACCAAGGTTTTGAGGAGAAAGATACCTAAAAGCAACTTAAAACAAAATGTGTCATTACCATTAGCCATGTGATCTCCACCTGACTTTGAAAGATAACAAAATAGAGCACTTGTAATAAATCGGGCAGCCTGTATAGAATATACAAGTACAAGATTTTATTATCAAATTCCAAAAGTAAATTTCTTACAAGTAAAGATGAAATGGTAAGTAATTTTCATACTTATTTCACTCCATATAAGCCAAGATACATTATCACTTTTTAGATATTGATGTTCAATAGGTTCTTAAGTAGAACTTGTTGGCACTTATACAAGACAATCTACCTTTTTATTGATATAAAAAAATTTATCAACCTTTGTGATATATTGAAAGGTTATGAAATAAATTTAGATAATTCTAGTGTATATCTTATTATCGTATACTTATTCCTCATATAATCCTTACACTTCTTCTCATCTCGACTTTTAGTTTTCTAATTTTTCTCCAATAAACCATTCAAAAAGAACACTTTTATAAATAAATTCATTAATACATATAGCCAAAATAAAACATAAATAGAATTGGACAATATCTACCTTCTTCTTGACCTAGTTTATCTAATACTATTTTCATCATATTTTACTAATTTATCCAAGTTACTTTTGTCCATGATGAAATAATTGACAAAGTCTAACCTTCTCACTCTCCAACTTGTGTAAATGTTAGAGTTTGACTACCCTACCTTGGGATATAATTCAAAAAACAAAAATTCTAATAACACCATGTCCCTATATGTCCTATTGAGTGGTGTATGAGATTAAAGAATATGATCTAGGATTTAATAGGTACTATTGTGATTCATGTGTAAGGGTGTAATGATAAATAAAAAATTTATGGGTCACCCTGATTAGAACCTACACATTAATAAAAATACATTTACATAAAATAGAGAAATAATATAGATCATATCCCTTCCCTCTCTAGGTCAGGATATTAGCAGAACAAAGTTATTAGTTTGTTAGTCTAGGGTTTATCATATGGCTAGGGAGAAGGTTAAGATTAGGGTTAGGGTTAAAATTATGGTAAGGTTTATGGTTTGAGATTATGTTTTAAATATTTTTTAAGGTTTACACCATGGTTAGAGTGGTTTTGTTTTGTTTTATGGTTAGGATTAGGGATAGGATCATGATTAGGAATATGGAAACCCTAAGACCAAACCCTATAACCATAATCCCTAAACCCTCTCTCTCTCTCTCTCTACCAATCCTACCATAAATCTTGGCATAGATAATAGAGAGAGGTAGAGATAAGAATAAGACGGGAAGAAACCTAGAGATGGAAGGGAGGGATAATATGAGATACAAAAGAACAAAGAGAGACAGAGGAGAAAGAAGATATTAAGGAGAGGTAAAAATGTGGGAAGACAAAGACCTAGCAAGAGACAATATAGAGGGTAAAAGAGGTGACATACACACACACACACACACACACACACACACACACACACAGAGAGAGAGAGAGAGAGAGAGAGAGAGGTATCAACATAGGAGATACCCTCAACCTTATGTACCCTAAACCTTGTATCATCAATATCTCAACCTAAACCCTATGCAAAGAGGGAGAGGGAAAGATATAGAGATGATAGGAGAGAGGAGGATATGGATAAGGGGGAGGGGGATAGATTTCTAGGGGGAAGGGAGAGAACTAGAGAGGGTGTAGATAGAGAGGTGAGAAGCCTAGAGGGGGAGAGATACATGAGAGACCTATATGGGGAAAGAGGGGTGAGATATATGGAGGATGAAAACAAGGGGTAGATGATGATATATGGTTAGATAGGTGGATATGTCATCCCAAAATATACAAATATAATGCATATAGGTGAATCACATATTTTAACATGTTGCATTTTCCAAAATTTATTTCTAACTCACCGTGTTATCCGATGATTTTTTGATAACACGTCATGTTATCCTCATACGCTTTGTGCCCCGCACCAACGTGGTTATACCTAAAGCTTCCCATATTATTTTTTGGTTGTGCAGGGGAAAGGAGGTGAAAGGAAGTTTTTGTTCCCCACAACCCTGTGGAGATGTAACATATGAAGGAGTGTGTTTTGTGAACATGCAAGGGATACATACAAAAGGATAAGGACCCTATGTCCCTGTGAGGGTCAATAGGTTGGTTGAACCCACAATATTGGGTTACACATTTTTGGATGAAAGAATTTTACTCTTTTGGCCAAATCTAATTTTAACCCATGTTCTATTGAAAGTAACTTTCAATCGAATGCAAAAAGTTTGGGATATTAAAATTTGGACTGGGGAATTTTGATAGAAAGGGGGTTCTATCAAAGCCCTTTAAATAAAACACGTGTTCTATCAAAACCCCCTATTAAAAATCTAACCCCCCCCCCCCCCAACTCTCCCATTTTCTGTAGATTTATGGCCTTCAAAGCTCAAATTGAGGGCTCAAATGGAACAATATTAATAAACCCAAATGCATGATAGTAGTACTTGGAATGAGATTTCCAATTATTATTTTAATATATATTGAGCTTATTATGAATTATTTTTTAGATTAATTAAACATAGATTTCTCATCAAACATCAAATTTTGTGTTCAACGCTTATGGAAATATAGTAAAAAAAGTTACACATACACAACAAGTTATGATCAACCAAATGAACATATGTCAAAAATACAGTTAACTCAACTTCAAACCTTAATAAAATATGAAATATTGAAGATAAAGGTATGAAACCAATTACAAACATTAGCTATGGATGTTAATAAACTAAATTTAAAAGAAAAACATTCATATCTATTTTAGAAAAAATTATGCCAAACCAAATTATTGTCACTCTTTAAAAATGTTGTTTATTGTAAAACAATAGTTTTCAAGGGAGATAGAAAAATGTATACAAATTGATTCCAAAAATTTCCAAAAAAATATATTTAGAACATACACACAAAATTTCACAAAATACTAGTTCACATCATCTTCAAATTCTCTATGGTTAAGTAGTAATAGGTGTCTAAATGTGAAGGTTTTTCTCAAAATCATTATGTGGGTGTCAAAGTTGGCTAAAAAGTGTAACCCACTATTGTGGGTTAACCCGATTGCGATGAAGTCATGTTTGACCGGTTGATATTTACCACAACCTTGCATGCTTAACTCTAGCAAGCATGTCAAAATAATCATGCAAGCGTGTTTGGATATGATTCATTGATCATCGTTGAGATGCTCGAGCTTTATGTTTTGAGAGAATGGGTTCCACCAGCCCTTGATCTAACTTTACCCCACACATCTACATCACATCTTGAAATACATTGAATAAAATTGTGGGGATTTGGGGGCATTTACCTCCTTTGGTACCTATCTCCCCCATGTGCCTACAAAACACACCTCCTTCTACCTTACATCTCTATGAGACCACTGGGAACAAAACCTATTGTCACCACCTTTCTCCCCACACACCTGCACACTAACATGGGAAGCATTAGGTCACATTACAAGGTTGTGGGGCTCTAAAATTTGGGGGATAACATGAAATGCTTTCAACCCACTCTAGATAACATGACAAATTTTAAGATGGTTTCTGCGAGGTCAAGTTTACATTGTTGCGATGCCAAATTTATTCCTTTATTTTTCATTCACCAACTATGAGGATATGACCAAAGCCTTGTGTGGTGGCCCCTGGGTCATGGGTAAGTCTTCCCTGGCTCTGAGAAAATGGGAACCCAACATGGATCTAAATGAGTCTTTTTTGGACTCGGCGCCAGTCTGGGTCAAATTGTCAAGGTTGCCCTTGGAATACTGGAACAAATGTATTTTAAAAGGAATAGCCAATGTCTCTGGTGAAATATTGTCCTTGGATCTGGCTACGGCATCAAAATCTAGATTGGTGAATGCTAGGATCTGCGTCAATATTTGTAAGTTGACTGACCTTCCTTTGTCTATAGACTTAGTTTCTAAAATGGGAAAATGGAACCAACTGGTGGAATATGAATCCTTCCCTTTTGCTTGTTTTAACTGTAAAAAAATGAGTCATTGGGCTAAGAACTTCCTGAGAAAGGATAACAAAAAAAGAGGGGAAGATAGAGAATAAGAAGAATGAAAATAAAGCAAATGCCTCAGTTTGGAGACCCAAGAGTCTAACTACCAAGAGCTCATTTGAAGATTTGGTCAAATAAGTCAATGAGGGGAATCTAAGTAAGGATGATCAAACCCTTACCTTAGAGGGAAAGGAAGATGCTAAGACTAACCCTTGTAGCAACAACCAGTGGAATGACCAGAGGAGAGACTCTAAGATTAGAGATAATGATGAACCTGAAATTCTAAAGCCTATTCCAAGTCGTGAGGAGATTTTTGACATGCTTATTGGGGGAAATCAATTTTTACCTCTGATGATTGCTAATGAAGAGTTTAAGGAGGAAACCTAGCAAGAAGAACAACAAACTCACGTTCAAAATGAACAAGGGAGTGAGGATAAGGATTCTAGGAAAGACAACCATAAGAGACAAAACCTTGAGATACCCACCCCATCTAAAAAATAGTCATTGCCCAATTAGGCTGAGATGCATGATGCCCAAGGATGTAACATCATTGGTATAATTGAATCCTTGAATAACTCATTTCTCTTCAAAGGGATTAAGTCAGATAATAAAAAAAAAATTTGAGGAAAGCTCATCCTCAGACTGTACCAAGAATATAGAAATAGAGAAGGACCAAGGCCTAGTCCAAAGTGCTAAAAATTCCTTAAAGGAAATAATCAAGCCTCTCCTCTCTCCCTGGCTGGCATCAAAACCAAAAGTAGGAAAGTTGATGTGGGGAAAGCCAAGACTAGTTTAGGAAGAAAATAAGAAAAAGAAGGACATGAGCAAGATAGTTGGTTGGAGGTGGCGGATGGAAAAAAAATAACTATCCAAGAGGCTTTTTCCCCTTAAAAATTATGAAGATTATATCATGGAACATAAGAGGGCTGAATGCACCCCATAAAAAAGATATTTTGAGAAACATGGTTAGAGATCACAAACCAGACATTTTTCTTGTTCAGGAAACCAAAATGTGTAAGGAAAAAGTGGAGAAAATCAAACTATTCCAGAAAGGCGGTGTTAGTAGTTATAGTTCTACTGGAGCTTCAGGTGGGACTGTCATTTTCTAGAATCAGAAAACCATTCATGGAGAAATTATTTCAAAAGATTCCAACTTGATTTCAGTTAGAATGCACAACATCAGAGACAATTTCAGCTGGGTCATCACGAATATTTATGCCCCAAATTCTAAAGTTAATAGAGAAATTTTTTGGAATAAAATTGTTGAAAGAAGATAGGATTTCAGGAATGATAGTTGGTTGGTGATGGGAGAATTCAATACCCCTCTTACAGACAGGGAAAAATATGGTGGCATACTATCCCAAAACAAAGGAAGAAAATATCTTTTAGACTTTATTAATGATCAAGGTCTGCTGGATTTGGATCTCCAAGGTATAAGTTAAACTTGAACCAATAGGCGTGCTGGTAATGATAACATACAAATTAAACTAGATAGGGACCTTATTACTCAGGACTAGCTCCCCAAATACTATTGTGCTCTCTCCTCTTTCGTCAAAATTAGTTCTAATCATTACCCTTTGGTTTTAGAAGCAGATCCTACTATTGGTCTCAAAAACTACCCCTTCTATTTTGAAAAAATGTGGTTGAGCCACCCTGATCTAGAAAGGAAAATTGGTGAATGGTAGAATATCAGAGTTGATGGGACAACAATGTTCAAAGTCACCAAAAAACTCAAAAATATTAAGGAAAAGATAAAAGTTTGTAATAAGGACGTTTTTGGGGACATCTTCCAATAGAAGAACTTTGCTAACCAAGAGTTAAATTCTATTCAGGAAGCAATCCAAAGTCATGGTATTTCTCAAAATATTAAAGAGGACTAGAAAGCCTTTGTTAGCTATCATTACATCATATCTAAAGAAGAAACCTATTGGCACCAAAGATCTAGGGTTGTTTGGCTCAAAGAAGGGGACAAGAATACTAAGCTTTTCCACTTAACTACCCTAAAACATAGAGTGGCCAACAGAATAGCCAAAATTTAAAGGAATGAAAAGGAGGTTAACAAGGATGAGGAAATCAAGAAATAATTTTTTGACTTCTTTTCTTCTCTGTTGTCTGAAGAGAATAATCTAAACCTTAGCAATCAGGATTTGTTACTTAATGAAGCCATCCCGAATATTGTCAACAAAGACCATAACATTATATTACAAGCTATTCCTTCTAGGAAGGAGATCAAAGAGGGGGTCATTTCCTTTGAAGGAGACAAATATCCTGGCCCAGATGGATTCCCGATGTTCTTCCAAACGTTCTGGTAGATTTTCGAGAAGGATGTCTCTAATGTTGTGAAAAAATTATTTGGAAGTAGATGCTTGCTTAAATAAATCAATGGAACTTTTTAAGTTCTGATTCCCAAAATTGTTGGGGCACGGTCCTTTGATCATTTCAGATCTATTAGCCTTTGCAATTCTATTTATAAGATTATGTTGAAAATCTTAACTTCAAGACTATTGGCTATTCTCCCTTCGTTGATTGCTCCCTAGCAGAATGGTTTCATCCCTAGTAGACAAATCCTTGACTCTATTATTTTGGTTCATGAAAACATTCACTTTGCTTCTTTGGCTAGTAATCAGGGTTTTCTCCTCAAACTTGATCTTTCTAAATCTTATGATCGGATTGATTGGAATTTTTTCTGTCTTGTTCTAAGGAAAATTGGCTTTAATGAAATGGTTATACATATCATATCCCAGCTGGTCTCAATAGATTCATTTGTTGTTATCATTAATGGATTTTCTTCCAAGTTCTTCAAAAGCACCATAGGTCTGAGACAGGGGGACCCTATCTCTCCTATTCTTTTATTATGTTGGCTCAATGCTTAGGGAGATAATTTAAATTGCTAGTGGACAAGGGTTTTATCATGGGTTGCGACCTTCCTCCAATCCTCTAACTTGCGGCCATGCCCAGTTTGTGGATGATATTATCACCACGGGAAATTCTACTGTCAAAGAAGCTAAAGTAATGAAAAATGCCCTTAATGTTATACCAATGCTACTGGACAACTAATTAACTGGAAAAAAATTGCCTTATTCTTCATCAACATCCTGGATGTTAGGCAGGCCAGAATACCCAAAATCTTAGAATGCAAAATCAGTAGCTTTCCTTCCTCCTACTTAGGCCTCCCCCTTGGGCAAAATGTTGCTGACTCTTTTTGGAATTTTCTTATTGATAAATTTAACAAGAAATTGGTTGGATGGAAAGGCACTATTTTATCTCAGGAGGGTAGGTTACCCTTATTAGATCTTCTTTGAAAAGCTTGGTTATTTATGATCTCAGTCTGTTTAAGATTCCTATGAAATTGTCTGATAAGATTGAAAGTATACAAAAAAGATTCCTTTGGTTTGGTGCTGAGGAAAAAAACCGTATCCCTTTGATTGCTTGGGAAAAGGATTGTGAACCCAAAAAGATGGGGGGTTTGGGGTTAAGGTCGGTTAAAGTTATCAACAATGCCCTACTGGCCAAACAGATGTGGAGGATCTATGGGAAACCTAAGGAATGGAACACCATTCATAGAGAAAAATACCTCTTTGATCTCCCTACTATAAATTTTTTATGTCTAACATTGAAAAAGTGGAAGGTTCTATTTTCTGGAGGAATATTAATTATGTCAGAAATCTTGCTAGCAAGCGAAAGAATTGGAAGCTGGGAAACGACCAAGGAATCAAATTTTGGGATGATCCTTGGTTGATGGATATGCCCCTTGGTGACAACCTTGATTTTTATGACTCCATAAATAGATGCAAAAATAGATATGGTATTATAGTTAAATATTATTGGATTAACAATAGCTAGGTGAAACTGGCTGGAATAAACTTTGCTTTTGATTGCATTGACAAAGCCCTCCTGGCTCTGTGCATTTGTGACTCTAAGGATGACTCTTTGGTTTGGGGACCTACTTCTAATGGGATCTTCTCAATTTCTTTGGCTTGTTTAATTCAATTTAATCCTCATGTCCCTAAACCTTTCTAGGCCAAGGCTTGGAACAAATCTCTCACTCCTAAGATTGAGATCGTCTATTGGATTTTCATCCAAAATAAATCCCTTACGGTGGATAACCTCAAAAAAAGGGGATTCTCTATCCCTAATGGATGTTGTCTTTGTTGTGAAGCTGAGGAAGATACTAACCGCCTTTTTTCATTGCTCTTATTCCCAATAGGTGTGGTTTTTCTTCTTGCAGAAATGGAACATTTGCTGGATTTTTCCCCTTTCCATCTAGGAGTTTTGCTAGCAATGGAACAGTCCTAGTGCTAATGAATTGGTCAATGAAACTTGGAATCAGGTGGCCCCCATGTGGTGTGGAACATATGGAAAGAAAATAATAATAGAATTTTTTGGGATAAGTCTAGTAATCCTTCCAGTGTGTTTGAAAAAGCCCTTAGAGGATGCCATGAAAATATGTCTAAGGGAAACACGCAACTTTGTTGGGATATCAATGAAACCAATACTAAGGAGGGTAAATGTGAGAACAGTGTTTGGAGATCCCCTCCAGATGGTTGGCTTAAGATCAATTTTGATGGTGCTTCCAAGGGAAATCCTGGCCCTACTGGGTGTGAAAGCATAATTAGAGATTGCAGTGGCAATTTCATTGGCGCAATTGCTACCCCTCTGGGAATTCAAACCAATGGCATTGTTGAAGCTATGGGATCTCTTCATGGCCTTCAACTAGATAAAAATCTCAATTTTAAAAAAATATGGCTTGAGGGAGACTCTATGAACATTATTAAGTGTCTCAAGGGGAAGTCTATACCTTCATGGACCATTGATAATGTTAGTTCAAAGGTGAAGGAAATTATTTTAGAATATGCTCAAGTTCATATATCCCACGTGTATAGGGAAAGAAACTTTGTGGCGGGCAGCTTTGCTAATTTGAGAGTTAAGTCCAGTGATGTCATCATGTGAGAAATCTTAGTGAATTTGGATGAGGACACTAAATCTAAAATTAATTATGATAAAATAACACATAAAGAAGGAATGCTCTAAGCTGTCAAGAGTTACACGTGTAGAAACTGATGAAATATCAGATTCAACTCCAAGATCCAGCTGCATGCAATAAACCTGTCACAAGAATGAAACAGCAAAATGGAAAAAGTGAAACCCAGAAGTTTACTCAAAATGTGAGAGCAA
>MU228458.1:504556-527226 GCA_018584345.1 Thuja plicata | reverse complement strand
ATTGAATAAATTTGGTTTGTGATTTGTTTCATCTTCATTTCAAAATTATTTTATTTTAAAATGCATACTTTAATGCAGGTCCAAAAACACATTGTATTTTCCCACATGATTTTGTTTTCTCTTACGTTGGAAAGGTAATTTATTCACAATGATGATATAGACTTACTCCATGTATTCTATGTTGAGTTAAAATATTATTATATCTTGACTTAAAATGTAATTTTAAATCATATTCAAAGAAACATCGTGTTTTCCAAAATGTTTTTGTCTTCGAAAGGAATTTTTCTATCAATTGTGATAGAAAAAATTCCATGTTTTGTATGTCCATGTTCTTTCAAATAAGGCATCTGAAAATTCTTAGTGATTTAGGATTTTATCTTCTTTGACACTTTCAACCAATGTTTGGAAATATATCAACATATTCATCCCTCTAAGGTAATCTAAGAGTGACCTTCCAACTTAGCTACCAATTGATCATCAATGGTTCTAACTTCTTTAGAATAAGGGGCATCCACACAATGTTTGATAACATGGCCTACTGGTAACTAATCCAATGTGCATAACAATAGATACTCAATGTGTTTGTTTGTCCTATCAGTACAATGACACTTATGTGGACTAAAATAGAAAATAAACAATATAAATGGGGAAAGAAATGAACATATTACATTAAAACTATCTATCTTTTGGTGACCTTTTACTTTTGACTAATCAAAAAAATTGGTTTCTGTTTCTTCAATTTGTATTATAGTTAACAAAGTAGTTCATAACAAATCCAATCTGCATTAGACAATATGACATGTATGGGTTGTTCATAACACATACAATTTGTCATCACCTTTTCTTAGTTTTCTTATTATAGTCAACAACAATTATTCATAACATGATGTGTTGGCTACAAATCCACACAATTTCTCTATTAGCAACAAATCTATGTAGCCATTCTACTTAAATTGGCATGAATAACCATTTTTAATTGAGTATACTCATTTATTTCCCCATCCATAATGCTCATTTATGATTGTAGTTGAAAAAAGTTTTATTTAGCTAATCAACAACACATACATGTCATCTTTTGTAATTTTGTGTGCATGGATTTCTTGTCAACAGGTCATGTTATGAACCACTATGTTAAGTATAAAAAATATATAATAAAAGGAAACTTATGACCTATTGTATGTGTGTTATGAATGACACATACACGTCATGTTGTCTAATTTTAAGCGATGTGGATTTGTTGCAAAAATGTCGTGTTATGAAGAAAAAATATTTTTTAGATAAATGTTGATATTATGGATAAGGTTAGAGTTTAGGGTTGTAGTTAGGATTATAGTTATCTTGTAGGGATTTACATCATGGTTAGTGTTACAATTAGGGTCAAGGTTTTTTAGAGTGAATATTTAAGGTTAGTATTAGGAATAGGGTTTAAGATTAAAATTATTGTTAGACTTCACATCATGTTAGTATTATGGTTTAGGATTTAGGGTTAAGGATTAGGATTATGGCTCAGGGTTTAAGATTAGGATTAGGGTTTATGGTTTATGTTTAGGGTTAGGATTAATATTACAGTTATGGTAAAAAATTTCATCATGGTTAGCATTATGGTTAGAGATAGAATTTAGGATTAGGGTTGGTATTAGTGTTTAGGGTTGAGGATTAAGATTATCGTTAGAGTTAGGGTTTACATCATGGTTAATATTCTGGTTATAGTTAGGATTTTGATTAGGGTCTAGGTAAGGATTATGGTTTAGGGTTTAGGATTGGGATTATCATTAGGGTTAGAGTATACATCATGGTTAAAGTTAGGGTTTTGATTGGGACTAGGGTTTAGAGTTGAGGAATATCATCCAAGAAAAATAAATTGATTTATTTGACCTCTTCAAATTCAAAGGTGCTACTTAACTCATGAAAGTTGAAGATGCCTAAAAAATTAACCTGAACCTCTTTAGTTAAAATATGTATGCGCACCTCAATATGATTTGATTGTAAATATAATTTTCTAATTTGAGATACACATCATGTTTTCCAACCTACACAAACTTAGTTCGTGGTTGGTAAGATATAATTTTTCTACTCATTTGATGTTATCTCAAATTAAAGGTTTGATATAATAACCTTCCTATTTTACATTAATGAATTTTAGATCTTTGATGATATCTTATGTGTGACATAGTAGGCATACAAACACATCATATTGTCTTTTTTGGATGTGTTTTTTATTATACGTTTAACTAGGTGGTACCAAATGAAGGTTTTTGTGTAATTTGGATGTAGTTCTACTATACATTTGAAATCTTTGTCTATGTGTAGACTAGATAATCTCGAATTTATGGGTCATCCACATAAATAGGATGTGTTGTCAAACATTTGGACATGGTGAATGGTCTAAAAAACTACAACACCTTCGATTCAAATGCAATTCAAATTATTAATACCTCAAGAACTAAATTAGATTGCACCATTATTTATTGATATGTGCCGGAATGCTTTATTTATAGTTTGTCTTACAAATGAGTTAGCGACCATAGAAATATGTCATGTTCTCTAAGTGTTTTCTATATCCCCCTTTCACCTAAATCTGATATCTGCGACTACAAAGTGGCTAAAGAAAACACATGTTAACATTAGTTGACAGCACACTTATTTACCATGGTAGATTGATAAAATTAATATTCCACACAAATTTTGTTGTTTTATAAACCATGACATCCTAGTCACAACCCTTTGGACCCTCAAACTTGAATATATTGTTAAGCCACATGCATAATTAAAGCTTTTAAGTGATTTGTAAAGCCACATGCATAATTAAAGCCTTTAAGTGATTTGTAAAGCCACATGCATAATCCTAAAAAAATATTAAATGAGGAAAAAAAATTGGGGTGTGCATATCTTTTTTTTTAACGTATATGGTATTCATATGATGAATGTCAATAATTGGGGTGCACGCTAGTAAGCATGCCACATTTTAAAATGCTTTATATTATTTATTTCCATTAGTCATTTTTGTGTACATTGAATAAAATAACTTTTTGTTCAACCTACAACTTCATATTTACAATGAAATCCTATCATGGTACACGTATGACTTTTACATAATAATGACAGTTCTGATATCAAACATTTAATTTGAGATAACAACATATGAGTAGGAAAAATACATCTTACCCACCATGAACTAGGTTTTTGTAAGTCACAAAAAATGATGTTAGTTAAGCCTATAACATCATATTTACAATGAGATTTTTTCAAGAAGCACGCACCTTTTTATGTAAAGAGGAAGGTTATGATATACAACACCTTTAATTTGAAATAACATCAAATGAGCAGAAAAGGTGTATTTACCAATCGTGAACAATGTTTTGTACATTGAAAAACATGACATGTAGTTCAACCTAGAAATTCATATTTATAATGAAATCTTGTCAAGATGCACTTACATCTTTTACCTAAAGATGAAGGTCGTGATATCCAACCTTTAATTTGAAATAACATCAAATGAGTAAAAAAATGCATCTCGTCAACCATGAACTAAGTTTATGTATGTTGTAAAACACGACATGTAGTTCAACCTAGAACTTCATATAGATGCAAAAGTGTTAATGGGTTTCAAATAACCATAGATAAAAATAGTACAGAAGAGTTAATGGGAATGTTGGTCAGGGTTAGGTTAAATAGTGCTAGGGTTAGGGTTTAGGGATGCATTTTTTGTTGTAGGGAAGGATGACATTAAGTGATATGAATGTTTGATTCGTAACTTTAGTATAAGAAAATTTAAAATTCTTATTAAGTGATAAAAAAAAATTTATTAGGTCATCCCAAATATCAAAGGATGAGTATGGGTCAACTCTACTTGTAACACAGGTATCCAATCCTAAGTCCAAAAATGAAAGTCATCTCTTAAATAATACAAAGCACAAAAGAAAGATCAAAACATGTAACACTTATATGAAAATGTTGGTTATTATGTATCAAACTTGAGAATTTCATCTCACAAAATATAAACAAATTGATAAACTAATAAATTCATTCACAAAATACTATTCACACTCAACATATTCAAAACTTGAATTTATTCAAAATTTAATTTCAAAAAATGAATTGTACTTTTGTTTTACCAAATGGTACCCATCACTTATAAGTTTAAATTATTTTTTATCATAATAAGACCAAAAAAAAAAATTCAAACTTTCAAATGATATCTTAAAATACATCATACATCTATTCTAATATCCAATTTTCTTTTACAATCATAAGGATACAATGTCACATCTAACTATTGAGTAAGATCATGGTTAATAAAAAAAATAGAACAAACAATAATTAAACGGAAGGAATGTATTTTCTATTTCAATATAAACTCATACACAATTTGAAGAGTTCTTTGATTCCATATTTATAAAATAAGAAATTTTTCAAGATCTTCTATCTCCATGAGTATAGAAGTTTAACCAACGAATCATTGCCCACTTCTAACAATCGAACCACCAAGCAAGGAGGAAGAGAGAATATGAACAATAAGGAATGAGTTAAAACTAAATCTCTTTCTTTCATTTTCATTCTCAATTTCACAAAAAATCCATTTTCCTCATTTCATGTGCTTTCTTCGAAAGTTGATAGAACTTGACCGTAAAGCTAGGGTAGTGTTTATTATTCATTAGGTGAAATGTTGCATAAATAATTGATGCGTTTATGTTGTGTGAATAGAGATAACACATGGATCAAATGTGTTGGAATGAGTGTGAATAGAGAGAGGTGATGGGAATGAACCTAACTTCACATAAGATTGTACCATTTTCACTATATAATTGTATTAAATGATTTCTTTAAAAATGCCTCAAAATTAAAAATAAATTGACATAAATATATAAAATTCATCACATAATAATAAAAAAAATTTAATTTATTAATTATATCCAACTTTACAAAATTAAATATTTATATTAATTATAATTTTTTTTAAAAATCTACTTAAAAATATTTTTAATAAATATGAGATAAAAAATCAATAGTAAAATAATTTTTTCATCGCAATGCGAATTCAAGATTATTAAATGATAGAAAAACAAGACTTTGAAGTTGAAAACCTCACGCTTACCAACCAAAAAATAATATTATTATAAAATAATATAATTGTAATACCCTCTCAAATGACTCTTTTCTTTGTGAATTTGTGATAAGACACTATTATAATGTTATTATCATTGATGGACACTATATTTATGTTTTACTTTGATAGATTTAGATGATGATATGATTCAAATTTACAGATTATACTTTTCACATGCTTAGAGTTACATGTTCATGATTATTGTCATCTATGTTTGTGCGCTTATGATTCTGATTATCTTTTCAGTCATTGATTTAATTATGAGATTAACCCTATTTATGTGATGGATTATTATCTAACCTTTATTCTCTATATGTTTCATAATGCTTATGTATATTTTATGCTTATGGGTGTGCTTGTATCTATGATATATTTACATGACTAGGGACGAAGTCGTAGTTACTCACCTAGTGAGGTCCACACGATGTCTCAATCCAAGTCATCTGTCAATATTGTCTTCTTTATATGTATGTATATATGCACATGTATACTCATTTTGTGATGCAGGCTGCAAGTACTAGGCATCGAATTCACCTGTCTTCACAGGTCTGAGCATGCCCTCAAATCCTCGATGGTTGTTTTTGTGGAGATAGTACCAAGGTCCTCGAAAATATTTCCTCTTTGTCATAGGATCCCTGAATAGTTGGTTTACCTCTCTCGGGTTGGGCATAATTGTGATTTTTCTTTTGGTATCTTTTTCTATTCAGTCAGGTTATGTGGATTTATGTTTGACATTCTTGATTTATGTACTTAAGGTTGCTTGGTTGACTTGTGTTGACTTTTTCTAGTCACTTGTTATCTTTTTTTTTACTTTGTACCTTGGAGTGAGGATGTGTATGATTTATTATCGGTCATGATTTAAGATCCTTGTATGTTGTTAAATAAGGATACAATATAAATTTTAATGTGGTGACTAATGAATATATAAATATTAATGTTTGGTTAACGTACTTGGTTATATTATTTAAATAAATATAAATACATGAATTTTATATGTGGTAGATAAATATGTATGTAATAATAAATTTTTAATATATATATATATATATATATATATGGGTGCACACATATAGGTGTGCATATATGTATATATGTATATATAGTCATTATATTTATTAGTTGTACAAATTAAAATTGTGTGAGAGTCGGTAAATTACCTTAAGGGAAAAATATATTAATTAGAATTATTAATTAATAATATTATGAGGAAAATTAGGGTGGTGAAAATAAATAAATAATATTTAAATACTTCAGAGAAAATCATTATAGAACAAAGGTTAATCAACCATTTGTTATGAGATGGTTGGAGGCAGTTGGATTCATGTACAACTTCTCCCATATGATACAAATAGGAGCTAAAATTATTTTCAATGGGAGGATACAAGAGAAGCTTACAAATAAAAAAAATTGCATATCAATTCTTAGAGAGAGATATTTTCATAGTAGTTGTTTGACAGGGTGATTTTATCATTTATTTTTCTGAGAAGAACAGTAGTGTGTGATCAAAGGATTGGATTTCAGGAGTTTCCTGAAGGATTTTTGTTTATGGAGTTTGCTTTGGAGGAAAGTGTCAACTTTCTTGGAGTGACCAAGATCTCTTCAATAAAAGGATTCTTCGTAGGACTCCACGTAGGAGTTATCCCTAGAAGAGATCTCTTGTTTTAATTGCTATAGTTATTGCTTGTGTGATTGCTATATTGTCTTCTCTATGTATGTTCAATAAAACTATTTAACCTTTAGAGATAAATTTGATTTAGGTTTCTTCTATATGGAATTTTGTTAATCGTATTAATTGATGATCTCTGGAAATATGTGTTGAAAGTTTTGATTTTGTTGTGATAGTCTTTCATTGTTATTTCTTATGGGTTTGTGCTAAGTTTAGGATAAAATTCCAGATTGATTTTACATCTGAGTTGGGTTTGATGAGTTTTTTGGGAAATTTTGAGGCCCAAGTGCGCAACTTGTGTGACCAAGTGTGAAAATTGCATGACCAAGTGTGCAAATTCTAGGTCCAAGTGTGCAACTATCTTGTCAAACTGCACAAAACTTCCAAAATGTCATCTTTAGGGTTGTATTGATGTTTACAAGTCTTATTAGCAACCAAAGGCTATTAGGAAATTGTTTTTTTACTCTTTTTTACCATTATTGCACTGAATATGGTTATGATATCATGTGATGTACATTATGATTTCTCCTTATAGGTTTTGAATCATTTTGAATGTTATATTAGGGGTTAGGGTTGTCTGGTGGACTAGGAACAACTTGTGATCACTTAAACTCAATCAATTTGTGTTGTGATGTTCATATAGAATAATTTATGTTGTGATAAGTTTCTTAATGAATTTATGATTTTTTTTATGGTTGGATAACCTAGGCACACTAGGTGAGTGGCTCACAGTGTGGGGTTGAAGCCCTAAGTGGTTGCCAAGGTAACCTACTGATGAGTTATTTTAATCAAGTGAAAACCTTAATAAATTAACTAGGAATATGGGAAACACTAAACAAGATTAATTTTATGCATCTTCCATGCCTCTAGTTCTAGTATAGACTAGGGATGGTAGTGGGAGAAGGTGACTTTATGATGTCACGATTGAACAACCTTGTCTTCACGAAAGGTGTTTGGTTCTACATGTCCCTACTTGGGGGTCGGTGTCTAGATTTGACTTCCAAGGTAACCCAAGGGGTGAGGGATATGCGATGACACTCACCTAGCATGTAGCCTAGAGTCCCTACAATTATATTTCATGCCTCTGGTCGTCCTTTTTTCTTTGTTGTCTTTCATAACCTATGTTGTGCTTCTGGGAAGGGTTATTACTACCTTAGGAATATCCTAGTTATTACCTCTTGTGTGGTCCTTTGTTTCTATCTCCTAGCTTGAGGGAGTGGGAATATTGGTCCCACATGGTTGGGTGGTTAATCTTTATTATATTGAGATATTTTTCGTGGTCCCATGGATGATCCCTGCACATGTCCTTTTCATATTTGTGGTTGAAGACTTATATTATATCATGTATGTTGTTGAGAAGTACTTGATGTAAAATGTATATGGGCAAATGGAAAGCAATAAAGGAAAGTTATTTACAGTACTTGTTCATGCTTTATGTTATTCATCTTTAATAAATGAACTTAGGTCTAGATTATGTTGATGTATTGAAAGTAAAGATATTTATCGGTTAATGTTCAAAGAAGTGTATTAGGAAATGGTTGATCAGTAAATGAATTGTAGGAAAATAAATGGTTTTGTTTTTAATGTAGGAAAATGTAAATTTGACTAGATGAATGTTTTCGTTATAAGAAGGAATTATTAGAAATGGATAGAGTAGGAATGGAATGTGTAACAAATGGATAGCTATGAAACAATAGTTATTATTAAGGAATGATTGTTTCTGTTGGGAAATAATTAATGTTTGAAGTAATGAAATGAGATAGTAAACTTAGTAAATTGATTAGTTGCAATAGATGGTTAGTTTATGATTATATAAAAGACTAAACTAGGAACATTTATTTGGTGCACTAAAATGAACCAGGGGTAATGTGGATTCTTAAGTTTACGAATATCGTAATAAATAAGTAAGTAATTAGATAATGTTGTTAAAGTAGCAATGATAGGGAACCTGTGGGGGAGATAGGTTGATTTTTTTTTCAACTAATATCCTTAGGTTGTTAAAGGAATATGTTATTTATGCTTTAAAGTTAAGTAATAAGGCATTGAACTTCATGTTAGGTGTTTAAAAAATTATTTGCATCTTTAGTGTTTAGAAGCCGTGTCCTTCTAGGTTCCCTAGCGGGGTGTTACAGTAATTCACATTTATATATTGAAGAATATTTTTGAGGTCTAACATTAAAAAGCAAACTTTCAATAGAAAAAAAAGTGTTGCACAATTGCTTCCAGAAGCTTAGTTTTCTTACTCTTATTTGATTCATTGCTCTGGAATCTTCACTGACATCTCCTAAGCAGCTTAAGATCTTTTGTCACTAAAAAACTATTTTTGATATTGGATGGTAACTTGATGCAAACTTATGCATTGCAACTTCAAGTATGTTAAATGAAAATTAAGTTAAAACTTCAAAGGGTTTTTTTTTTTTTTTTGATTGGTAAAAGGTTGAGGCCAAATATTTTATTAATTGAAAAAAATTGGTACACAAATCTCCATTCAATGCGTGCACTGGCAGGAAAGAATGGAGAAGAAAACCTCCAGTCTAGCCCGGGACCAAAGTCCAAATTATAAAAGTATACAGAAGCATATATGAGGGCATTCCCTCATTTACAAGAAACGATGAAGGCATACCTTCATTTACAGAATTTTAGATTATTTAGAAAAAATACAGAAATCTCGTTCTTGGCAATATAATGCTTGCTCCATCCTGTAGGCGTAATTCTGAAAGATAGTATCCATTAAGGTGCAGGATATTTGTACCCTAGTATAGTTTTGTTGTTCCTGCAAATATCAGAAAAGGAAGACAAAAAAATAAGAACTGCAATACCCTTTCTAATCTTGCTAAGTTGGTTAGCCTTAATAGAACAAGAAAGGGTTAAGAAGGTTAATAAAACAATTTTGATCTAAAAAATTTAGGCAGTGATAATAAAGAGAACTATGTCAATTAGGATAAGTCGCTATGTCAATACTTATTTACATATGAGTAGTTATATGAGTTTTTGTATAAGTGTGTAGACATTGTCCTTGTATATACGTATTCGTGAGTGTAAATTGGAAAATATAATAAAATTGATATGGATATTAATATTTAGATATATGTGTTTATAAATGTGTGTGTGTGTGTGTGTGTGTGTGTGTATAAATAGGTCTATATTTGTATAAATAATTGAGTGCCCAAATGATAAGAAAATGTGATGGTGTATGTGTGTGCGCAATATATGATTTGTCTTAGAAGTTTAGCAAGCTAGATAAAGAGGATAGGTCAATTAGTGTTTGTGATAGGGGCGAGGTAGGTTCAAAAAGGAAGAGGTATTATCTATTGTTGCAGCATCATAATAATTAATTAAGACTACTACGATGTATAAGGAAATACAACTTTAAGTGTTAAAAAGGAATGCTTAAATTTAGGTATGAATGATATTTATATGTTTTTTTGTCCATATATGCATATATATGTAGATGTATACACCTATGAATAGAGTCTGTGTGTATTTAATAGGGTTTAATCTATGATTCTAATCTAATCTACTTAAATTAAGAAGCAAACATCATGAAAGTAAACCTGGAGGGCCATTTGATTCAGATACAAAATCAGGGTATAAAAACTAGAAATTCAAATGAAAAATCGATACTGAGATCCAATAAAAATAGAAAGCTTATTTTCTTTTTTACATTTCAAAGATCTAAGATAATATATTCATTGCTAACGTTACGATGTCTTGGAGGACTAAGCGGCTCAATACAACAGCTTAGTTCATCATCATTTTCCCAAGCAATGACTTGATCCTCAATAATATAGTTGTCAATCCAATTTGGAGCTTTCGAGGCGTAGACATGACAGAAGCAAAGCAAGAAGTTAAGGTTCCTCCTTACAATGGGTGCCCAGCTAACTAGATATTCTATGTCTCCAGTTACCAAAATGGGATAGGTAGAAACTGCTCTTCCCCCAATAATAGGGGTATCATAGAAGCATGGTTTAGGGATAGTAAGATCACTCCTGATGTTGGATAGAGCTTTATCCAAATCCCCTAAATACATGTTTTTGAACAGCCTTCGACAAAGAGTGCCTATCCAGAGTTTATCAATATCCACTTGAAAGGAAGCCGCTAATAATAGGGCAGGGATCTCATAATTCACTCTGTATTTGTCAGAGTTAAAGATGATATCTCTGCCCAAGACTCTATAGACTGCTCGGATAACTAGAAAGTGTGGGGATAGAAGGATATTTTCTAAGCTCTTCCCTTTGATAGGTCTGTCGAAGGCAATTTGCACCTTGGGGCCTCTCAACTTAATGGGAGTCATCATATTTGAAAAATTCAGTTGAGAGGTAACACCAAAGCTTGGGCCAAAGGTGCAGAGGGAGGGGATTAAAAAGGAAAGGTAGCATAGGAGGGATTGTCCTAGAATATGAAGCAACGTCGATTGGGCTTTAAACGAGAAACTGATGCTAGTGTATGGTAGATGAGGAGTTACACTTAATATGGGGAGAGAATCTAGGATAATTTTGAAAGAGCAAAAGACAAAAGGGGAAATGTCAACCGATTATGGAAAGCGAATCACTAATTCTAGAATTTAATTTACTATCTTGTCTTAAGCAAAACAAAAACAGAGTTGGGTAACTAAGAAAGTTGAGATGGAGCCGCCTAATGGGAACTATGAGAAAGACAATATATGTGTTGTATATGAATATAAGAAGTATATGTGTATATAACTATAGATATATATATATATATAGATGTATATATATATATATATATATATATATATATATATATATATATTATAATGATTTTATGTATAAATAAATGTATATATATGTATGTATATATATATATATGTATATATATATAGATATACACATATTTATAACTATGTGAATATGTATATAAATATGTATATATTTATATATATATGTAAGTGTATATGAATGTGCAGATTGAGGAATCGGTCAATTTATACATAAAAATGTATGCATATAAATATATATATACATAAAATGTATACATATAAGTATATATATGTGTATATATATATATACATATATATATACACTTATTTATATATATATATACATATATGTGTATATATGTATATATATGTATATGTATAGAAAAGAGAGAAGAATAATGCTTCTCCAAGAATTCTAACATAGATTTCTTATGAACCAAGGAATTTACTTAAACATCTAATAGAATCTAATCTAAAGAAATCTCTTCATACCACAGTACCATCTGCAACTACCCAATTTATTCTATAAACCATATGATATGAGCTACTTTTAATTATATCAAGAGTTTTGCNTATATGTATATGTATAGAAAAGAGAGAAGAATAATGCTTCTCCAAGAATTCTAACATAGATTTCTTATGAACCAAGGAATTTACTTAAACATCTAATAGAATCTAATCTAAAGAAATCTTTTCATACCACAGTACCATCTGCAACTACCCAATTTATTCTATAAACCATATGATATGAGCTACTTTTAATTATATCAAGAGTTTTGCACTGGTAAAATTCAAAAAAATGTTTAAAGTTCTAGCAAAAGTAACTATAATATTTTAAGTTGTTCTCGGGTGATATCTGACTGAAAAGAAAAGAAAATTATGGCTTCCTCCTCATCGGTGTATGAAAGACCAGTTCTTCATCGGATTCTTCGACGCCCAAATTGAACCTTCTTTTGCCTTGAACTGCTTTGAAACCTTTAGTATATTTCCTGAGAATAACAGGCGGGAACATTTGAATGTCCTCAAGAGCTATGGACCCAAAATCGGCTTCAACATGAAACCCTTTGGCATCCAAGTATTCTTTCACCCATTTTACATCTTCACTCGGTTTCACCCGAATCCATTTCAGGAGGAAGTCAACATTCCTTTTGATGATGTTCATTCTGTTATAGAAAACCTTCTTATCTTTAAAGACCAAAATTGTCCTTCTCACACATAGGGTACTCTTAGCCAGCAAGCCCATAGGGTTCGCATAGTAATCTTTCAGAAAGGGAATAATTAGATCATTATTGATACTATTAATAGCAAGAAGGATACCATTACAGTATTTATCGTTGAAGAGTTGAATACATGTAGAGATTACTTCACCTTTGGGGATTTTTAGGGTGAGGAGGATGGCTGCAAAGGTACCAATAATGTCGCAATTCACCCTATACACATATTCATAGTTGAAGGCCTCCTCCCCCATGATTCGCTCCATGGCTCTTTTACCCAGATTGTCTATTTCAAGAAATTTATCCCACCTTTCTAGTTTGATGGGACCTCTGAAGGCCCAAAGGTATTTTTCCCTAGCACAAATGAGTTTGATATTTGAATCCATTCCGCTTTCTAAGAAGAGGCTGCACTAAGAGTAAAGAAGCACTGCAATCTTCATAATGAAGAATCAGTAAATAAATCATGTTTAAGTCTATGAAACCCTATTTTAATCTCTCATTGGGGGTTGCTATGGTGCAATAAATGTTAATGGCTTGATTAATTAATTTTCTCATCTGTAATAGTTAGATGAGGCTGAGTCATGTTGCACAGGATGACATATGTAAATCATTACAACAAAGGCAAGTGCTTTTGATGTGATCTGTTGCAATCCGCTAGTAGTATATGATGATTTAGGAGATGCTATCATATGGTTATAAAAAAATTTAAATTTTTTTATACTTTCTATTGATGTACCTCTAAAGATGTGAGAATATATTTGGCCTACTTTGGTATTAATTGAAGTTCCTTGAGATCAGTCAGTCCTTGATGTGAAGGATGCCTAAAAAGTAAGCCTGTCTAATCTATTGAAATATAGTTTCAATCAAATTTAATGTCTGGTAGAATTACAATTAAATATAATTATATCATTTATGTAATGCTTTGCATTAGCATTACAGTCAGATTATAACCTTGACTGTAATGTTAATACAGATCACTCTGAATAGTTAATTATGTTTATTGTTCTAGAAAATCCTCCTATGCACATCGATCTTGTCTAGAGATGATCAGTTAAGAGATGCTAAGTAAAATAATCATATTAGTTAGTAATTAATGGACATCATGAAGAGTCACAATCCTCCAAGTTGCTAACCCTTTGAATAATATATATGCTTGATTGGAATGAGGAATCAATCAATCACAAAGGCCATTGCATTCCTCGGTCCATCAAAAAGAGAAGATTATTCACTTACCTATTCATCCTATATTCCTAACATGGTATCAGAGCCAAGTTAAGGAAAAGTGAATAAAATATCAAGCAATCCAAGATATCAGTGATTTGCAGGTTGCACAAGAGTATCAGCAATCTAAAATATTGCACCAGGATATCGGTGATCTGCAACTTGTCCAAGGAAATTGGCGATCTTCATTCTTAGACATTGGCAATCTGTACTAAGTAAAATCTAGATCCTAGCATCTAACCTCACTACAATCAAATCAAGGAAAATAAATCACAGTCTATAAAATCGACAATAGAAAAATAAATTGCAGTCTATAAAATCGACGGCAGAAACATAAATCACAGTTTATAGATGACAAAGAACTATTAAATAATAGTTTATAAGTTTACGATAGAGACACATTAAAACTATAGTCACCTAAATCAACGGCTGAGATTCATATAATCATAGTTCTCAGAATCAACAAAAAGGATATATAAAATCATCAGGAAGTTTAATACTTGGGTTTCTTAAACTAAGACTCACACACTTAGGATGGAGGACAGGCTTGAAAGAGCCTCAAACTTCATATCTTAGAAGATTCAAATCAATACTCTGATGCAACAACTAGAACTAGAGTCCTACATAGAGGATGAACCTAAAATACCTGAAGATGAGATAGAAAAATCAATCTGGAAAAGACCAAACAATAAAGCCAAGAAGCTAATCGTTGACTCAGGTAAAGACTCAATATTACCAAGCATATCGAGGTTAACATCTGCTTATGAGATTTATAAAACCATTCAAAATACATTTGAGATAAATACTGCAAGCAGGACATTAACTCTAAAACAACAAATGATGAATATCAAAATGAATAAGGGAGAAACAATAACATCTTACTTTCTAAGAATCACTGAAATAAGGGATCAACTATTCTCCATCGGTAATACAGTTGATGATGTTGATCTTTCCCATTAGAAGAAGAAGCTGAAAATAGAGCTATCAAAGCTTGGATCTATAAAGGAGAAGACAATTCTGAACAAACTACTCCTCCTTGTGACATAAAACCTAAGCAATATGGAAAAGGACTATCTATTATGTAACATTTTGGCTATAAAGGAAATGATCCCATAGGTGCGAATCATAAGGGATTGATTGCACCACTTGAAGCTATTGGTCATAGAACACGCAACTCTGCAGGTATAGGCTTCAAGAAACTCACATTTCAACTGGGTATAAACAAGTTCATACCTCGGGAAGATAAACAACCAATACCTAAAGAAACATCCAAAACTACAGAATCTGAAGACAGTTCTGATGAGGATAGTTTTCCTTATCCTATTCTTCCAGACATAGCGGCATTCTTTGCTGAGCCAGATAACTTTATACCATGTGTCAGTACAGTAGACACTGACAGCAATTCTAATAACACCACTTCCTTTTCTCCATTAACTTATGAGGAGTGGAAAGAAATATATACTCTAAATCCAAGTCATCAGGGTGATTTATACATACCACCACACTTTCAAGAACAGTTTGACCAGGAATTCCAATCACTTCTCATTACACAAGAGGTAGATGATGCTACAAACACTAATGAGGTACCTAGGTCAAAAGGTGCTCATCTGACCATAGCAGAGGTTCTAGGTAGAACTCATCCCAACTGGGGACAAAGGGTTGATTTCACTCACATTCTCGACATGAAACCTAATGATGAAATGGACTCCCATGAATATGAGTTTGACAGCTTGTCATATGCCACCTCTGACAGAGATACAGATATAACTAACGCATATGAAAACCTTCTCAAAGTAGGTGAAAGGTCTAGTGTAAGGTCACGTGAGTCTGACTCCCTAGATGTTAATGTGTTGTCTACTATAGTCGCTAGGAATCAAAGGAATTTGACTATACCCCTAGATGAGATCGCTTTAGGTCTCGACTTGCTTGTTCATGCTTTTGATGATTATACCATGAACGCACTTGAACCTGTCACCCATCTTTCACTTCACCATCTTGAGCTTATAGAATAGAACTCTACCTCCCCATCTAATGAAGTCCTTACGTTCTAGAATGATTATGCTCTTGCATGTTACCTATATGATATCGAACCTGTAACGTCCTCCACTAGCAAAGCAAGTGTCAATATGACTGAGGCTGACATCAAGTATCTCAGTCACAAAATCAAAAGAAGAAAAAATAGGCACTCTGATGGTGAAAACCACATTGTGGCAATATCAGAGCCTAAAATAGTCAAAATAAAAGACATATCCAAGGGTGAAAACCTCTTCGAGGTGCCCGAGGATGAGATACTTGATGCGCTTCCGAGTCATTTATAGGAGAGATCATCTGTGCTTATTGAACCAACTCAACCTATCAACTTGGGTACAGAGGCAGAACCTCAGATCATTCACTTGGCACAATCACTATCAGAGGCAGAAAGAGAGAAATTCACTACATTCTTCAGAAGAAAAAAGATAAACTTTGCATGGAAATATTCATACATGCCGGGATTAAACCCTAATCTAATCATGCATCATTTTTCCATTGCACCAGGTGTCAAGCCCGTCAAGCAGAAGCTTCGCAAAATGCATCCACATGTAGCTCTACTTGTCAAAGCTAAATTGGAAAAACTTCTTAAGGAAGTGTTTATTAGAGTAATTAACTATGTCAAGTGGATCTCTAATATTGTTCTAGTATCAAAATATGATAAATCTATACGAGTCTACACAGACTTCAGAGACTTGAATTTTGCATGTCCTAAGGATGATTTTCCATTGCCTAATATTGATATGATTGTCGATATGACAGCAGGGTATGAAATGTACTCACTAATGGATGGTTTCTTTGGCTACAACCAGATAAAAATTACTCAAAAGGACCAAGAGAAAACTACTTTCACATGTGCCTGGGGCACTTTCTGTTGGAATGTCATACCCTTTGGACTCAAAAATGTTGGTGCTACATATCAAAGAGCTATTACTACTATATTTCATGACATGATGCATAAAACAATGGAAGATTATGTGGATGACACTTTAGCTAAGAGCATGCACCAAAAGAAGCATCTTTCTGATCTAGGTCCTATACTAGATCGTATGGAATAGTTCAGTCTGAGGCTCAATCCTAAGAAATGCACATTTGGCGTAACATCTGGAAAATTGCTTGGCCATATCATCTTTGCCAAAGGCATCGAAGTGGATCCTACAAAAGTACAAGCTATCATGGAAATGCCACCACCGAAGAATATTAGACAAATGAGAGGACTTCAAGGCCGACTGCAATCTATCCAGCATTTTATCTCACAACTGGCAGACAAGTCACAACCATTCACCAAAACTTTGCATAAGGGTGTGGCTTATCAATGGAACAAAGAATGTGATGAAGGGTTCACACAAATCAAACAGTATCTTCTAAACTCACCAATCTTGATGCCTCCTATTCATGGGAAGCCACTTATACTTTACATCTCTGCTACAGATACATCATTGGGTATCCTATTGTCTCAAGAAGATCAACACAACAAAGAGAGGGCTATTTATTACATTAGTAGAACTCTGGTCTCATATGAAACAAAATATTCTGCTATAGAGAAGGCTTGCCTTGCAGTGGTATTTGCCTCACAAAAACTGCAGCACTATATGTTGGCTCATACTACACGTCTAATTGCTAAAATTGATCCTCTGAAATATTTTCTCAGTAAAGCTACCCTCACAGGTAGACTAGCCAAATGGGTCATGCTTCTCAGTGAATTTGATATTCAATATGTCGAAAGAAAGGCCATTAAGGGACAGGAAATAGCAAATCAATTGGCAGAAGCACCTCTAGTAGATCATCAACCATTGAATATTGAATTTCTAGATGAGTCCATATTACTTCTCACACATCGATCATGGATTATGTTTTTTGATGGTTCATTTACCCAACAGGGGTTAGGTCTTGGGATACTGTTCATTACACCTCAAAGGTACTCTTTACCAAAAGCATACAAGATGTTGTTTCCTTGTACAAACAATATTGCTAAGTATGAAGCCCTAATCAATGGTATGAAGATCACCCTTGAGTGGTGAGTAGACAAACTCAATGTTCTTGGAGATTCATAGTTAGTCATCAATCAATTAAATGATATCTATAAGACAAAGGATGATAAGTTGGTGCCTTATAAACGGTTGGTTGATGACTAACTATTATAGGTGGAAGCATCTAACAAGACAAGGATTTGAAAGAGATATGCTCTAAGTTTAAAATTACTCAACATTGGTCTTCCATCTATTATCCTTATGGTAATGGATAGGTGGAAGCATCTAACAAGACAATCCTTAAAATCCCGCATCACACAGTGCACAAATCTAGATGAGATTGGCATCTTCGGATCAATCCAGCTCTCTGGGTATACATGACAAGCATAAGAACACCAATAGGGGCTACTCCCTATGCTTTGGTTTATGGAGTAGAGCCTGTGTTACCAATTGAGGTTGAGATTCCTTCTATGTGCGTCTCTCTGAAAGGCCTCATTACTGATGAAGATAACAGAATATCTCGGCTACAAGAGATAGAATTACTTGATGAACGTCGGCAATTGGCATTTGATCACCTTAGAGCATACCAGAAAAGGATGTCCAAGAGCTATAACAAGAAGGTTAGACCAAGGGGTTTCCAAGTGGGTGACCTCATTCTGAGGGAGAACCCTAAGAATCAACAACATCAGATCCAGAAAGGCAAATTTGAACCAAACTAGCTTGGTCTTTATATTGTTACTACATTGTTTGGGTCTGGTACCTATCAACTTTCTACTACTGAAGGAGAACAACTCAAAGAGCTCATCAACACTCTTCATCTAAAGTGGTTCTACAGCTAAGACATCTTCAGTATGCTCATGTACATAGTAAAGTCCTGAAAAAATCCTAAAAGTCTGAAAAAGTCCTAAAAAAAATGATCATCTTAGTGAAAACCTAGCAATAGGCACTTTGATGTATCTCCAAAAAAAAATAACATATTCCAAAAATACAAAAAAATCAAAAATTGCAAAATACAAAAAAAAAAAAAAGGAGAAAAAGATAAAAAGGTGCCATTGATGAAAACCTGGCAAACAGGCATCATGGTAGCAAAAAAAAAAAGAATTTCTGCCAAAAAGGTGAAAACTTGGTAAACAGGTGCCTCTTGTTCCACAATGCTATATCTATTGCAACACCCCTTGGCTTTAGGCAGTTGCTTTCTTTCTTTGTTGCTTTCATGCTTTCCTACTTGCATTTTCTTTTTTTTTCCCATCAAGACACCAACTCACATGGATTGAAATTGGTCATACTCTCGTGGCAACCCTCCTGGTCTTGGGGGCATTGTCTTATTACCTTTTGGAATCTACTTTGCGACAATCACTAGTGGTTCTCACTACGTCTGCCTCTTTTTTCTTAGCTTATGCTGAGCTCTCTCTCCTTGAGAATTTCTCTCACATCAGTCACCAGTGGTTCTCACTGCATCTGCCTACTGATGTCTAGCTAGTTCTATGACCTCTTCACTTGAGCATTTCTCTCGCGTCAGTCACCAATGGTTCTCACTACGCCTGCCTACTATCGTTGTTCTATTGAGATTGCTCCCATCCATTCTAGTTGGATTTATACTCAAACGCTCTATCTATCGATACTCGGTCTTGGCATTCTTTTCTTTAGTTTGTACATATCTTTCGGTCACTTTCGTGACACTCTGGTTCCTTTGTGAACCCTATTGATTTGACATTGATTTAGCGCCATACGCTTGGGGGCAACCAAATCTCATTTGTCCTTGCAACATACGTCAAGTCAGTCATCATTACTTGGGGGCATGGGTCCCCCATTTGATCGCATCTTTGTTTTACACCTAAGTCAGTAATCTTGTCACTTCTCAAGGACAACTCACTACTGACACAAATTGGTGTTTTTCAACACCACCATAAACAGTATTTTTTAACACTATCTTTGGACACATCTATGTTTTTCAACACACATCAGATATCTCAAACATAAACATCTATCGCTAACAATTAAACACAATGCACTCACAAGCACAACGGTGTTTTTCAAACACCTCTAAACATGAACATATTTGACAACTTTGAAACTGCCTGAGCTATGATTGAATATTTATTTGTATGTTGTCTTTTCTCATAAATTTCATTGATCTATTTTTTTTGTCTACTACTTGTTGGTGTAGTTCCGATGATCCCAAAATGTCAAATAAATAGGGTGTATGTGATAAGAGCTCCCGCACTAAGGTGGAACAGCCTCACATCCCTCGATCTTGTTTATTTTCACGCCATGGTGAGGTGGGTACTATCTCCTTGTTTGTTATTTCTCTGTTTTTTATTGCTCTATTTGTTTACGCAAGATCACACTCATGGTTATCTTGGCTTTGAATGCCTCAATACTGGTGTACTCTTGCAATATTAACTGGAAACAATGTTCAGGTCATCTTGGCTTTTATGCCCTGGTGCTTACGTTCATTTCCTACATTTTATCCAATGACAAGTCATATTCATATCCTTATGATTGCATTGTGGCACCAGTAAGGGTTGTATCGACTTTGATGTTCCAAAAAAAAAAATGTTCAATGATGATGATTATACGATGGGTCTCACAACCATGTCCTAGAATTGCACTTTCATATTGCATCTAGCATAGGATTGCATTTTCATTCTAGACTTGCATTGTGGCAACGATTCAGTGTTCTCTTCTTTGCATTCTCCTGGGTTCATGCATAGGGGAGTTCTTCTTCAGCGTCCTAGCTTCATCACAACTGCCCAAGTGTTTTATCCCTGCTCTCACTCTTCAATTACACATGCTTTGAACTAGAATCTAATTTTCAAAAGTGTTCCATTTTCGAGATCGAAATCAAAATCTGACACTTCTATATAGCTCAAAATCGCATTTTAAATTTTTTGGGACAGACGTGATCGGACGCTTGTGCAGTCGACTTTCTGATGTGAATTTCTTGTCAGACTCATATCTTATCATCATTTTCTCAAATCTTTGACTTTTTTAATAAAAAGTCAACTCTAGTCAAGTCTGGTCAACCCTAGTCAAACTTGGTCAGCCTAGACCTCAAAATCGCTCAAAATTGATTCTGAATCTTCTAGATTCTTCCGTAATCTATTATGATTTCTTCTTGATCTCCAACTCACCATCTATCTATGATTTTTTTCTCTTAATCATCATTATGACTTGTCATCTTTCCATTTTGCTCCCGAGGGGGTAGGATGATTACATCATTAAATCTCTTCAATCTATTTTTTTAATCAATCTGATCTGATTTTTAAAAGCCATCATTGCTAGGGGCATCTCATCACTTGGGGCATGTTCAGTTTTCTGTACCTCACAGTCAAAACTGGGTGCTCCATGAATTTTAATCAATAAGGGCATCTTTGTTCCTTACTTCTTGTCATCTATTAAGTATCGGGGCATTCTAACTTGGATCCCCGAGAATCAAGCTTTGTTATGGAGATGATTCTTGAAATCTCAATCTTTTAAGTGTCTGAACAATCTAACTCAGATTCTTGAGGATCAAGCTTCGTTCTAGAGATGATTCTCGAAAACTCATCTATTGGGAATCGGGGCATTCTAACCCTGACTCCTGAATCAAGCTCCATTCTGGAGATGATCCTAAAATCTCTATTGACTATCTTTTGAGACAGGTATCGGGAAAATATAACCCTGACTCCTAAAGGTTAATCCTCATTCTGGGGATAGCCTTGTGAAAGATGTCAATTTAACCAGTGTCTTGGCAATCTAACCTAGATATTGGGGGACTAAGCTTTGTTCTAGAGATAGTCCTAAAAACCTCTATTTACTATTTTTTCAAGACAGGTATTGGGGCAATCTAACCCTGAATCCTAAAGGTTGAGCCTCGTTCTGGGGATAACCTTGTGAAATATGTCAATCTAACCAGTGTCTTGGCAATCTAACCTAGATATTGGGGGACTAAGCTTCATTCTAGAGATAGTCCTAACTCTCTATTGATTATCTTGTTGGACAGGTATCGGAGCTATCTAACCCTGACTCCTGAAGATTGAGCCTCATTCTGGGGACAACCTTGTGAAAGACATCAATCTATTTAGGTATCAGGGCATTCTAACCTAGATCCCTGAGGATCAAGCTTCATTCTAGAGATGATTCTCAAAATCTTCATCTATTAGGTATCAGGGCATTCAAACCCTGACTCCTGAAAATCAAGCTTCGTTCTGGAGCTGATTCTTGAAATGTTCATCTATTAGGTATCAAGGCATTCTAACCCAGATCCCTGAGGATCAAGCTTCATTCTGAAGATGACCCTTGAAAACTCTATTTGACCGATGTCTTGGAAACCTAACCTAGACTTTAGAGAGTCAAACTCTGTCCTGGAGATGGCTCTAAAATCTTCATCAATCGATCTTTGCATCACCAATGTTCAAATCTATTCTTCTATGCTTCAAGCATCAGACTATTCTTTGAATCAATGCGTTGCTCGCACATCAATTCAAAGAGGGGCAAAATGTAACACCCCAAAATTGGCATCTTGCAACCCTAACCAATTTTGTTGCATTTGTCATTCTTCTGAATTATCAAAGTCCTATTGTACTAGGCAATTCTAAATTTTAACTGACTCTACTCGACCTAAGTGTCAAATGCAGAAAATCCTAAATATGCATTAATCATACATCATATTTAATTCCTAAATATCTATTGGCTAAACAAACCCTATGATTGAATTAATTTAATTATAAAGTCCTAGCACTTTAATTAAATTAAATTCACC
>MU228458.1:429119-499457 GCA_018584345.1 Thuja plicata | reverse complement strand
CGTGTGTGTGTGTGTGTGTGTGTGTGTGTGTGTGTGTGTGTGTGTATGTTAATGTACATAAACCTTGAATATGTCTATGTATCTATAAATGAGAGAGTTGTATATAATTATATAAATGTATGTCTATGTAGGAATTTATATGGTACTGACTTGAAACGAGCTAGGAGTCCTAAGTTTGCGGGCAAGTTTGGGACTGAACAAAATGTAATGCTTCATATATATGTATGTGAATAACTGTGTATTTTTAAATGAAAATATGTATATTTTAGTGTGTGGATATGTGTATATATAGGTATAAGTATGTGTGTACAAACCTATATATGAAAGTGTAGCAGTGTTTGTATGTGCTTGTAGTTATCTCGATGTCTATATGTGCCCTTGAATATCTAAGAGGATGTAAGAGTGTATATACACCTATATTTGGATTATGGATATTTATGTGTGTGTTTGTCTAAATAAAACTATTTGGCTATTTTATCTAGGTTTATGAACATAATGTATCGGTGTGGGAATGAGTTGATGAAAGTGATAGTGCCAGTGAATGTTAGAGGGAAATAACGGGAGTCATTTTATGTATAAAATATGAATGTATATACATCTCTACATACATACATACTTACATACATATGTATAGACTTTATGTGTACATAACTACATACATACATATGTACATGTTTACATATATACATGCATATTTGTTTACATATATGAGGTATAGATATGCCCAATCTTAATAGCAAGCATGGTGTTCTTGTAGAAGGATGGTGCTTGTACTTTTGCCACTGATAATATAAGGTAAGGTGATGCCATCTGCTCCTAAGTTGGCCAATTGGTCTTCTCTCACATTGCCTTCATGATATATGTGATTCATAGTTGTCTTCTTGAATGATTGGCTTAAGGATAGAGCCTGTGAGAGTAGGGAGTTTAATTTCCAGTTCGGGGTGTTGCCTTTCCTTAAGGCCTTTATAATGATTGTTGAGTCCCCCTCAATTTCCAAATATTCAATCCCTAAGTTTCTGCATAGTTGGAGGCCTTTCACAAGAGCTATCATTTCCGCCCAATTGTTAGTCTCATGTCCAATGGGTGCAGCCAAAGTTGCAATTTATGATCCCTTGCTATCATGAATACTGCATCCAATTCTAGCCTCTCCAGTGTTACCTCAGGATGCACCATCGAAGTTGAGTTTGAACCATCCATTTGAAGGTGAAGACCATTTATATTCACTGCGCTTTAGGTCCTTCTCAGCGTTGCCTTTACCAATAAAAGGTGGTAGTGCCAAACCTATCCATTTTCCATGCATCTTTTCATCCCAATGACTCATGAAGAGATCAGTCTTCTCTATTTTGATGGTTTTGGAGTTGATAGTTTCAATGATGGCTACTTCTATTTTATTAATAATTTGTTTGTAATCCAATTTCTCATCCTTAAAGATTCTCCTGTTCCTCTCTTTCCATATTTCCTAGATGAGAATAGAGGGGGATACAATCCATAGATTTGCATAAATACTACCTTTCTTAATAGTAGGCCATCCTTGGAGCATAGCCAAGAGGGAATTGAGGAAGGCAAAGAGTCATCCTAAATTGTTAGAGAGTCATTTCCAGCAGTGATTAGTGTATGGGCAGTTAAGGAATAAGTGATTTGTGTCTTCTTCCTATTTTTCACAAAGGTAGCATTTACTAGGACCTGAGACTCTCATTCTTTTGAATCTATTAGTCGTAACGAGTCTATAACTAAGGGTGAGCCAAGAGCAAAAGCCTACTTTGGGGAGACAATTTTTGTTCTAGGAGAGGTTGATTGGGATGTCGATTTTAGGTCTATTGTATTGTTTGTTGATAAGGTTGTATCCATCTCTTGTGTTGTATTCTCCAATTTTTGAGCCATCCCATACCACTCTATCCTTGCCATGATTAAGAATTATCTTACACTTTTTGAGTGTCTCTATAAGGGACTTATGCTCTTCATGTAAGATACATGTCTCTTCAAAAGATTTCCATATCCATTCATCCCCATTGAAGGAGGTATAATTCCTAAGATAGGGACCCATCCTTACTTCAAGACATATTTTAAGATCTTGATTGTTTAATTCTTTTTCCAAGATGTCATATCCACCCCAGGAGTCTGACCAGAAAAGGGCATCCTCACCATTGCCAAGGTTCCAAGTTATCTTCTTCATAATAATGTGTCGACAATCCAACATAAAGTTCCAGATCCTAGAACCTTTAGGGGGATTTTTTCTCTGAAAATATTGATGGGGGAGTTGTCAGATAGATATTTTGATGTCAATATCTTGGCCCATTTGGAATCTGGGTTCCTATACATTCTCCAAATAAGCTTGGTCCCCAGGGCTTTCCCTTGGTCTATAGTATTTTTTAAGCCAACACCCCCCTCATCCTTTGGATGAAAGACATTGTCCCAAGAGATCAAGGGGATCTTGTTCTTTTCCCCACTACCTTGCTAGAAAAAGGTCCTAAGGTGCTTTTGTAATTCTTTTTTTTTGTTTATCGGGAGATGAATACATGACAGTTGGTAGGTTGGCATAGCTGCCAACACAGACCAGACCAAAGTGGCTCTCCCAGTAGAAGAGAGCCATCTTCCTTTCCAGGTTAGCATTTTGCTTTTGATTTTGTCTATAGTAGGGTTCCATAATGTTGCAGATCTACAACCTTTTTCTAGGGGGAGGCCCAATTATTTACATGGAACCACACCTTTCTTAAAGTTAAGTATGCAACATATATCCACTTCTGTTGAGATATCTATGTTAAAGAAGAAGACTTCTAATTTATTCTGGTTAATTTCTTGACCAGAAGCCTGAGAGTAGGTTTCCAGGATGTTCGCAAAGGATCTTGCCTCTGTTCTGCTACTTTCCCCATACAGCATTGTATCATCTACAAATTTCATGTGGGCAGTAGGTTCTAAATCATTTGTAATAGCTATTCCTTTTATTGAACCTGCCTCTTTGGCCATTGCAATAGAACGTCCTAATGCTTCACCCATGATTATAAATAAAAAAGGGGAAATTGGGTCACCCTACCTTAAACCTCTAGAGATGCTAAAAACACCTTCTGGAGTCCCATTGATTAGGATCGAGATCATTGGAGTGGAAATACATTCAAAAATTAGGTTGATCCAGCATTTGGCAAACCCAAAAGCCTCCAGGCACTTACCGAGAAATCCCCAGTCAACCTTATCGTAATCCTTTTGAATGTCCAACTTAATGAGCATACTGGGATTTTTTCTCGTTTGGACAGAGTGAATGGCTTCACTGGCTATGATAACTCCATCAAAAATAGATCTTCCTAGGAGAAATATAGTTTGTTCCTCACTGATGATTAGAGGAAGGAGTTTCTTGAGTCTAAGGGTAAGGGTCTTAGTGAGTAGTTTGTATAACATGTTGCATAGAGAAATTGGTCTAAAGTCATTTGGGCTAGAGAGATGAAGGTATTGTTAACTTCTCTCAGTATTTTTCCCAAGTTTCTGACCCCCTCCAGGGCCTCCGTGATATCTTTCCCCAAGAATTTCTAGCATTTCTAAAAGAAGATGGCTGAGAATCCATTCGGACTAGGGGATTTATCCGGATAGATTTTCCAAAGAGCTGCTTTGACCTCCTCAAGTGAAAAATTTTCCGTCAACATTTTGTTGTGTTGTTTAGTTATGACTTTAGGTATATTTTTAAGGAGTTCTGATTGATTATACAGATCAGAACTCTCAAAGTTGTTAAGGATGTTATTAAAATATTGAACTGTTTCACTTGTGATCATTTTGGGGTCTTCTATCTTCTATCCTGATGTATCAATAGTGCTTGATATTTTGTTAATACATCTTCTTTGTTTTGTACTATTGTGAAAAAATTTGTGTTTCTATCACCAGCATCTAGCCAAGACTCTCTTGATTTTTGTTTCTAGAAAATTTCTTCTTTGGCAAGTATGTCCTCATATTCGAAAAGGATATCTTTTTCTTTGAGGTGGAGCTCCTCATCCATGCTTGATTGGATGACCTAAGAGTTAATCTCTTTAAGTACTTCTTCAAGATGAAGTTTTGACTCAAAGATGTTGCTAAATTTATCAGAGTTCCAGTCAAGCAGTTTACGCTTGATGAATTTCAGTTTATTGACTATGATGTAGAGCTTTGATCCTTTCAGATTAGGTTCTGACCACCATTGTTCAATTAGATTCAAGATATTAGGATCCCTAAGCCAAACTTGTTCAAATTTGAAGGGGCATTTCTTAGGTTTAGATTCCATGAGGATAGTAAGTTGTACCGGGAAGTGGTCTGAGCCTGAAATAGGTAGAATATTAGCTGAGAAGGTAAGGTTGGACTTGGAAAGGCTGCCCTTAAGGAAGAATCTATCTAATTTTTCTACTATATTGCTAAAGCCTTGCCTTCTATTATTCCAGGTGAAGGATTTATCCTCAGTTGGAATCTCAAGGAGAGATAGTCTCTCTTTCCAATTGATGAAATCATAGGCAGCCCTCGAAAGTGAGCCGATGTCACCTCTCTTATCTATGATTTTTGTGATTGCATTAAAGTCTTCTCCAATGAAACATAGTTCATTCGGAAGAAGATTGAGAAAAGTCTTGATTTCATTCCATACTATTAATTTATCTCTATTTTTGGGTAGGGCCATATACATTAATAATGTTAAAAGTTAGATTGTATCTAAAATTCTTAACTTTAGCACACATCCAAGAGTTTCTATTCTCTAAAATGTTGATTGAGAGGCACTGGGGGTCCCAGATAATTGCCAAGCCACCTAAGGCCCCAATAGCAGGGGAGTCCACTAGATCTCTAAATCCTAACCTATTTTTCAAAAATCATCATATCTGTCTTGTCCATTTTAGTTTCCTGAATTAAAATGATGTCAGACTGAGAATTTTTTATGCAGCGAAGAATAATTTTCTGCTTGTTAGGGGCATTCATGCCCCTAACATTCCATGTAAGGATATTCATGGCTGCTTGGGAAGGAACTTCCCCTTCCCTGAAGTGATGTTATTTTCACTTGTCCTATTACTTCGCTAGCCAGAGTTCTTAGCTCAGAGTTTGGTTTTCTGCCCCTTTTCTTGGCAATCTTAGCACAATCAGGGGAACATCGACTATCTTTGTTAACAGCAATGCCTAGAGATTCTGGATCAGCAGTTTCTAGTTTTTCAAGATTAACTAACCATTCTTCTTGTTCGTCTTCTTCAATTTTTGTAGAGATAATCCCCTCAATGAGAAGTCTTCTCTGAAGGTCCAATTCCTCCTTGTCACAGATCACATCCAAAAAACAATCCATAAGTTCATCAGTTAGGGATTCACCCATGTAATTAGCTATGGTTTCCACATCTTCACAAATTTTGGTTTTATCGTTGGCATCAATACCCTGGGTTGCACTATCAGAGGAAGGATCTATTGAGAATAGATTTGACTAGTTTGCTAATACTTCAGTATTTGTATAGATGGAGTCGTTTGGTTGAGAGACCAGAATATGCTGAGAGGGGACAATGTCATCAAGAATATCGGTGGAAGGGGCCTGCATAGTTTTTGTTGGGTGAGAAGGGCTCTTAAACAGGGTAGGAGGGGAAGGAAGGCTACCAGAAGGGGAGGGTAATTGGGATTCAGGTGAGGCAGCACATTGGGCAGGTAAATTAAGTGAAGATGGATGATCAATGAGAACAAGAGAGGTTTTACATATGTTAGTAGCTTAAGGATTGGAAACAGTGGTCGTATTGGGAGAGGAGGGAGGCAAAAAAGGAGAGACCAAGAAACCTCCTCTATCTTCAACCAGGGTGATATTTAGCTTATAAGGATTGATAGGGCTCGGTATGCAAACAGAATGAGGCACAGGACCATCAACCCCCATATGCCCATCTGGTTCATTTGTTTCTAGGTTGGCATAAGAGATAATAGGGTTGATTTTATGAGTGGAGTTCTTGCCTTTAATAATGACAGGTTTAAGAGTTTTAGTGTTGATATTCATTCTAACAATAATTGCTCTTTCCAAATACAAAAAATTTGTATCTACAAACCCTACAAATTTACCGTAAACGTTGCCAATTTTCCTCAGAAGTTCACCGTTAAGGAATTCAACTAGCATATTTTTTAGTTGGATGATCCTTTCGACTAAAAAATTATTTATTTTAAGAGGATCAAAGAACGGTACCCAATCAAGTACTGTAAAATTAATATTTTTGTAACTAGGGCATCCTTCCCTGAGCAATTTAGCTTTTAATTCTTTATTGCCGCATATAATGCAAATGCAATTCTCAGGAAGGATAACCGTGCTTACCTTATCAATCATCTTATGTTCAAGCTAGAGTGCAATATTTTTAGGGGAAGATCCAACGTCATTCCATCTACAAATTATACCATTAGATGCGCATGTTTCTTGTGTTTTTTCCATTAAGCCGTCGAAGATCTCCAATGAAAACACATCCTCAACAGAGGAATTGATAATGTAAGTGTCATTTCTGCGATGAGGAGTGTAGGTTTCTTTAGAAGGCAATACCAAGAGTGGAGAGCCGTGAGAGAGATGAGAGGACTTGTTTATCTATGGAGGGATTATAAACATATTCCTGCGATGTGGGGGAGTATAAGGTGTTTGAGGAGGGGAAATGATTTTTTAGGGTTTTGAGGAAGGTTTAGGTTGAAAGGAGGAACCAGGAAGCCGGGCCCTAGAGGGTTTTTGCAAATCTACCTTAGTTCTTAAATGGGGAGAGGAGTAATTGAGATGATTTCGATCAGAATCCATAGGGCGAAGGCAAGAGAATCTGTTGTTGATGGGTAAAGTGAAGGTATGATTCCGAGGGCGAGGGTTTGAGGATATTTTAACATGCTAGCAGATGCATTTGGCATTTTGATGATGGGCCGAGATCCAAGGATTATCCAGAGCCGAAATGCATTTATCCCTTGAAGAAACCCTAGACGAGGCTTGGGGGAAAAATTCGCAGAGATGTCTTTGAAGGTAGAATGAGGCAGAGGGTTGGATTGACCAGGGGAGAGCGAAGCTAAAGAGGAGAGAAGACCATCTTGAGAATATATTTTTTTTGCAAATAAGTGTAGTTGAGAATCCAGAGAGTCGATTGTCCAGAGGAAAAAATGTAGACGCGAAAGCAAAGCCATATTCTTGAGTGCACACAATAAAGAGAACTTTAGGTCGAATTAGTCTTAATTTTAGTGTTAACTTCAAAGGGTATTATACATACTGAAATAATGATTATGGAAAAAAATTGGGCACCTTGACCCTCATATTCACATTCAATCTATGCCTTCATCATGTGAACAACATTTTAAATGGTCAGAGTGGAATGTTAGCAATGCAAACAACACCGCCTTTAGAAGACTCTTCTTAACTCCCCAACTCTCTAGCACCAAAAAAAAAAAAATACTCTTAATTTAGATCCCTCCTAGGTGTCACAATTTAGTAGTTTAATCACATTAGGATACCATTATTGTAGACGCTTTTAATCGATGACAAAAATTAGTTGATGTACCTGCAATAAGTCCAAATGTTTGTTTTTTCAATCTTACATTAGAGTAGTCAACAACAATGGAATTGACTAGGCCAGGAATTTGGTGATAAGTATTTCTTACAATCCGCTAAATTGTTTTGTGATAGATGTCCAAACCCCATTCCATTTTGGCATATGCAGGAAGGACACTCGCAAAGTGTGTAGAGTTTGGCTTTAAACAAATGCATTTTGTGGATGATTTGAGCTCTCAATCCAATGGCCAAAAGAATATGACTTTCAGTAGAAATTTCTTCACCCTCTGTGTTCACCATTCAATATTGGAAACAAGATTTACATAATTCCAAAGAGTCAAAATGAAAACAAAGAAAAAGAGGAAACATCAAATGCAAATTTGAATGCATTTTTGGAAAGAAGGGTGTCCCTATTTTCTGCATGGGCATCTTGCCTAGCGTTGCTTTCTCCTCCCTCTCTCCACACCTACTCTATGATCCTCTCCATCAAATCCTAAATTTAATGTGGTCTGTCAATTTTGAAATCAATATTTTCAAATTATTTTTGAATGGAGAGATTTTAAATGCCAACTTTGAAATCAATATTTTTAAATTATTTTTTAGCAGGAGAGATTTTTAGAAAAATTGTATGACACGGACCAAACATTTTTCAAATCCTTCGTTTAGAAATGTGAATCATGCAGCAGATGGTATCATGTTATGGACAGTTATGGAAATATAGAGACACACATATAGAAATGTCAGTTTTTGTTATTGGATAGTTTTTTCTTTAGAGAAGTGACATGAAGGAATATCCAAAATAGGATACATGGCACATCTTGTTTGGTTCAAACCAAGAAAAGGTACATTTATCTGAATATTTTCCTCCAAGGGATATTTAAGAAAAGTAAAATGAGAAAAAATTAAATTGTCCTATTAAAGACGAAATTCCTTATTGCTTCACATTACTTCATTAGTTTTTGGCTTACATTTATATATTTTAAATAATAAAAACTAAGCCTATAAAAGTATAAAAGTGATATATAACATAAAGAGGATGATAGAAACAAGAAGTGAAAAATATAAGGACTAAGAATTTGTAAGAAATAATTTGTGACTATAATATAAAGTGAATTGTAATTAAGATAGCAATTATGTATGTTATATGTATGTCAATGAACATGATTAATCTAAAAAAGAGTCGTAAGATGGTATGCAAAAGAGTAACTAATTTAGAAAAAACAAATGTAAGACAATATGAAGGATTAGTCTAAATGAGTATATACAAGTAAATTGAGATCATACAATTTGTGTATAATATGAGGTACAAACTATTCTACATATTTAACTATCTGTGCAAAATGTAATGCCCCTCTAAGGAACCCTTGAAACTTAGGATTAAATATGCACTAAAAAAAAATTTGAAACATGGGTTAAGCATCATGGACATAAGTGCAACCATAACCATAAAGCATAAACAAGTTATAAACATAATAGACATATACCACAATCACATGGTCGTACACAAGTGGAAGACTCAACCATCCTTCTAAGGGTTACAAGACAACCCCCAATACAAGCAAGAATGGCCAAGTCACAATCAAGCCACCACGGGAGAGTTCAGACCATGACCATGAACTTTACGCCTGATAAGACCATACCATTGTCCAGGGTCACTAATGAGGAGACAANAATAGACATATACCACAATCACATGGTCGTACACAAGTGGAAGACTCAACCATCCTTCTAAGGGTTACAAGACAACCCCCAATACAAGAAAGAATGGCCAAGTCACAATCAAGCCACCACGGGAGAGTTCAGACCATGACCATGAACTTTACGCCTGATAAGACCATACCATTGTCCAGGGTCACTAATGAGGAGACAAGTTCATTCTTAGCAAGATCCAAAAACAAGGTTCATTTTAAGCCCAAGTCAAAAAGTGATCCTAACATCATTAAAATGAAATGAAAAATGAGATGCAGATACATGAAATCAATCCTAAAAAATAAGGAATCTAACCATGGGATTCATTTTTACACAAACCTAAGGGAACAATAAGTTGTTGTAAATGCGTAGGAGTAGTCTTAGAATGAATGTACAGTTTTGGTGATTGTCTGAGAAATACTAAAACAAGTGCATAGGTCTGCAGGAATGGATGCGCAGGAGTAGACAAATGCGTAGGAATAAAATATGAATGCATAGGGAAAAGGGACATATGCGCAGGATCAGGGTTTAATTGCATAAAACTCTTTTAGATGCATAAATTTGGAAAATAAACTATTATTTGCTCCAACACATGGCCTAAATATAAACAAATCCACATCGGGGAATACCAGATACATGAAATCGAGGTCGTACACACTTAATACAAATGTAAGCATCAAAATCAAGCTATTCTACTAAGCATAAAGACATATAAGCATAAATCACTAAAATGAAAAGCAAGGGATAGAAGGAGCATGTCGTGCTCAGAACTCTGCCACTAGAAGAAATCTACCACCTATACATCGGTCCCCAACAGTGGTGTGTGTATGCAATAGAAATAGTTAGTAAAAATAAATGCAAATAAACTAGTTAAATATTCAAACACCTAATTTAATAAAAATATATAAGATAAGACAATGAAAAAGCAGCATAAAACTTACAAGAGATTGAAAATCTTACAATAAACTCGTAGAGGCTCCTTTTTTGAATGGATTGTCAAAGAGGGATGAATGTGTGCTCACAAAGTTTCTTCAAGCTTCAAGTTGGGGAATATTTTTGGCATTATGTTGTTATGGATGATTTTTGGGACTCAAAATGACATTATAAAAATACTTGAAAGGTGGATGATTAGTGAGGGAATGGGACCCTCAATTTATAGGCATGAGGCAAGGCTAATGGATGATCAAGATTGAAGGATGAGGAAGGGATAAGATGCATCCAAGAGAGAGCACATGGATTGTGCTTCCTCAAATGCATAGCATTGTGACAAGTGGCACAATGGGAGAGGATGAGGATACATTGGGGGTTGGAGTAGATTTTCCATAAAGGCATATCTTATCTCACATCCCAAAGGTCAAGACTAGGAAATGTGAGCATTTTGGGGAGTGTGAAGGGAATGTTGGATACTGTGAAGGTATTTGGAGAGGTGGGAAAAAGTAATAAAATATTTCTTAGAGGAGGAAAATGTGTAAGAGTGTGTAAGGGTATTTAAGGAAGACTTTATGACATGTGGTTGGGGATTGGAGTGTGATGGAACCAAAGTTGACTTTGGTTTCCTAATCCTTTTGATTAGGATTATGCATATTATTAGGGAGTGTGTAGGCTTATCTTAGTGGGCAAGCGTGCTTATTAGGGAGATGTGATAGGAGGAGAGAGAATGAGTGGGGGCATTAATTATGTAAATAAGTGTAGTTACCTAATTAAGTGAGGATTAGAGTGTGCAAGTGGGTTGGGTTAAGTTGGAACCATGGGTTAGGTCGCTAGAGAGTGGTTAGATGAGGGTTAAAGTTAGGAGCCATGTGCCTAAATGGAATTAAAGGGATTATTTAATTTAAAGTGGACGAAAGGGGATAAAATGAATTAATTTTAATAGATAAAGATATTTATTTAAATTAATATAGGAAGGGGGATTTAAATAATTAAATGGTTATGGGTTACCATTAAACTAATTGGACTATAGCTAATCAATTAAATTAATTTGGATAGAAGGATAACATTAACTAGTTAAATAATGAGTAATTATTTAATTGATAATGCAAAGAAGATGACTAAATTTAATTAAAATTGTTAATCAATTTTACGTTTCCATAGTGTTAAATTCCACCCAACCATGTGGTACCATTAGGTCCACCCTCATGCTAGCAGACATGGTCACTAGGCCACAAACATAAGGTACACACACACACACAAGAATGGCCAACACACACCGAGGAAATGCATAACTTAAGGGATGGTATAGTGACCCCAATGAAACACAAGATGCATGAGACAATAACACATGGAGAACACTCAACATGTGGACCAACATCCAAAGTACAACAAAGGTCCAACACAATAGCAGTACACCAAGGTACTATTCACTTATACTGGACCTAGATAAGAGAGTACTAAGCATAGGGGGTAAATAATGACATCCGAGGCTCAAGTAACATTTACCACCAACACGAGTCACTTGTGAAATTCAGGGATTTAATAGTTTCAACAACTTGCATAGGTCAATGTCTGACATTCGTGGATTCCAATTAATCTTGATTAGTGTTTATGCACAATTAATTTTACTATGTTATCACTTTTTAAGAAACTCCTAGATGTGTCTAATATGGACACTTGTGGGTTGAGGCACACATGAGGAGCTATACCTACTCCATGCACCTATTCCTACAACTCAAATTCACACTAAAGAAGTAATAACAATAAGGTTCATCTACTTGGTCTACATCAAGGATGAGAATAACAAGCTTGTCCACTTGGTTCACACCAAGGACAAGATTCACAATGACTTGTCTACTCAGTCTACACCAAGGAAATAAGAATAATATGAATCATCTACTTGGTCTAGACCAAGGACGTAAGTGAAAAAATACCAATAAGAAATCAAAGCAATACCAGGAGGACAATTCACTCCAAAAAAACTTAAGGCATAAAAATTGAGAAAACACAAATCCAAGAACACAGGTCACATTACTCGATTGGTCACTCTCCCAAGAGCATGAATTCCAATGGAATCCATCAACTAGCTCATTATAACATGAGGAAATCTCAAAAGACCCAAAAACATCAAAATCCCAAATTCTGGCAATAACTGACAAAGTGCAAAAATTAAAAATTTTTGAGGTAAATGGGTGAGTTCAGATCGTGATAGCTATTACCCAGAATTTCCTTAATATATTATAATAGAACGATCCTACCACAATCATGGAATAATACTAAGGCCAATATTCAAATCATGCCAACATGGCAATCAACAATTCTAGGAAGCACGCAAAATGCCCCAAAAATGAAACTCGAAATTAAGCGACAAAATTAAAACCCATTTGCTCTAAGGTTCAACCAACATCACATTCATCCAACAAAATTTGTGTTTCAGGAACACATGGAAAAACGGGCATCATAACACCACAAAACCCACAAATTCCACTTTTAAAACAATGAAATTCTCATAAAAACCCAATCGGGCAATGAAATAGAATGAGATTGTATGGTAATGATAATTCCCAACCCATAAAATTAAATAATTTTATTTCAAAACAAAAGACAAAGCGAATTAAAAGATATAATATGTCCTACCTTGCATAAAGACGAAAACATAGAAAAGAGTGGAAGAAAATGAATCCTTCACTAAAACTGAAATGGCTCCAGACAAACAGAAGGAATTGTGACATGAATACAACGAGTCACTACCCACGTGGATCTAATGAGAGAATGAAACACAATGAGAAAATGATTGATTCTCTCCAATGTAAATTGGAGAAAAATCCAATTTTCTCAAAAACAAAAGTGACGAAATAAACCTTCTTTCCCAAATATAATGTCACTTTTTCTAAAAGACCAAAAAGCACTTAAAATTAAATCATTTCTATTTAAGTGGAATTCAACTACAGAAAATTAGTCGGTAAATTAAAATAACCCAAAAATTATTAAATAAACATATAATTTCTAACTCAACCATGACAATTGTGGAAACTCTAAATGCATAGACACATATACTGGTATATCACATTATGCAAATGAATTCTGGATTTACCCACACATATCATAGGTATAATAAATCAATTTTGGATACACCGCCCATACATGGGAGATTTTGGTTGAATCATGAATGGCTGGTGAAACTATCTCTTACGCCACTATCAGGGATAAGACATGCTTAAACCTATACCTTAGGCGGAACAATGTCTAGTACCTGTTCACTAAAATACACACACATCAAGTGCAGTTGATCACAATATAAATAGCCAAAGTAAAATAGTAAATAATCATAGTGTGCATAATGGAACAATGATGCTCTAGTGATGCAATCATTCGTATGTATTAGAATGTCATGACACTGGTAATTCAATATTTAATCCTTAATGTATATGTCATTTAAATTAAACGTGAAAGCAATAAAATAATCATTTACAACATATACATCATATAACAGTAAAAACGTTGAATCAAATATCCATCAGCATAAAGGCACAATAACATAGGAAATCAGTAGTAGTCATCATAATAACATAATCCATTATTCTTGAATGCAAAATACATCAGATATCATCATAAAGCATCATCATACAGATATGATCAAAATGATAAATAGTAGAATAATCTAACATCTAAACAAGCAACGATACTGTTAAAACCAAAATATTGTATTGTAACCAAATGCATCACATAGTGAAATGTCTGATCACATCATATGGATATCCACATTAAAAAAAAAAGTCCAAATCAGATCAAAATAACATGGAATATAATGAAACCATGGGAGGCCCTACATCCCCCCCTAGGCATAGGCTTACTCCTCGAAGCCTGTAAAAATATAGGGGTAGAAATCTCTCAACTATGAAGCATCCTCCCAAGTAGCTAAAGTATCATCACTCGGGTCCCACTACACCCTTAGCTAATTAATGTCTCAACCCCTTATGTTCAGCCTCTGATGCTAAATAATTTTGATGGGATCCAAAGAAAGTCACCCTTCTTCTACCTATAAAGCACCCCAATGAAGACAATAGGTCACATCAAAAATATATAGCCTCAACACGGAAACATGAAATACATCATCGATGTGCAATAAGATAGGTGGAAATTCTAAGTGATAGGCAACATGACCAATCCTCTCAATAATCTCAAAAGTTCCAACAAAATGTGGTGTTAACTTAGAGCCTTTCCCATAACGGATGGGGCTCTTCCATGGAAAAACTTGCAAAAACACGCGATCACCCACCAAGAAGTGACGATCTAACCTATGGGCATCAACATATTTCTTCTGCTAATATTGAGAAATAACCAAATTCTCTTTAATATGAACCACCTACTGCTCCATATACTGAAGCATCTTAGGCCCTAACACTACACGATCCTCTAAATGATGATAACTCAAAGGTGTACGACATAATCAACCATACAAGGCTTCAAAAGGAGACATGCTAAGAGAGATATGATACCCATTATTATAGGAAAACTCAATCAAGTACAAATACTCCTCCCACCTCGACTGTTGATTGATAACATACATGAAAAGCATGTCCTCAAGAACTTGATTCACTTGCTTTGTCTAACCATCAATCTTAGGGTGATATGCTAAGCTAAAATTGATCTATGTGCCCAAAGCATGCTAGAGATACATCCACAGTGTGGAATTAAACATTGGATCTCTATCCAAAATATTCCTAGGAGGAATCCCATGCAACCAAACTATATCCATCATGAACACATGTGCTACTGAAGTAACAATATAAGAAGCTCTTATGGGTGAAAAGTGAGCCACCTTGGACAATTTGTCCACAGTAACCATATTGGAATCATGACGGTGTGATGAAATAGGTAGCCTAGTAATAAGATCACTATATATAGTGTCCCACTTCCATACAAGAATGGAACGTGATTGCAAAAGACCTGACAGATGCTAATGTTTTGCCTTCACTCTTTGACACTCAAGACACCTAGCCACAAAATCAGAAACGGCACGCCTCATCCCTCCCCAAAATTACAATTGTCTAAGGTTAGAATGAATCTTCTTGACAACAAGATGCATGGAATATGGTGCATGATGTGCCTTGGTCAAAACCAAAGAACAAAAATCACCTGAAATCGACACATAAATGTGCCTATGGTGCCACAAAATTCCATCTAAATCCAAGGAATAACCCAAAAAATTACCTGCAAGGGTACGTCTGGACTCAATCTCCACTCTAACTTCCTGATACCAAGTGTCACCAGGTAAAGCCTCAAGAATAGAACCAGACAAATCTTTACCAAGAGACAAAATAAAGATATCATTCCTTCTCCTTTTCAAGGCATCTGCAACAATGTTCTTCTCCCCCTTGATATAATGAACATCATACTCACAAATGAACTCCATCCAACTATATTTTCATGTGTTCAATTTTAGCTAATAAAAGATATACTAAAAGCTACCATGATCGCTATGCAACTCAAACCTATGACCCAAAATAAAATGTCTCTAATGCACTAGCACATGCACAACCATCGCTAACTCTAAATCATGGGTGGGGTAGTTCAATTCATGATCCTTGATATTAAAAGACTCATATGATATCACTCATCCCTCTTGCATAATAAATACCCCCACACCCTCAATGCACACCATGAACTCTCCTGCGGGATCTGGAATTGTCAAGATAGGTGCACTGGTCAATCGCTCCTTAAGATCCTGAAATGTTGACTCACACTTAATAGACCAAACAAGTTTTTTTCCCTTTCCTCTAAATATAATTAATAGGGTGTGCCAACTAAGAAAATTCCTTCACAAATTGACGGTAGTAACCTATCAAACCCATGAAATTATGAACCTCAAGAATGTTGGTCAGCACTGGCCAATCCATAATGGCCTAGATCTTTGAAGGATCCACAACAATACCCTCTCTTGAGATTATATGATCCAAATACCTCACCTCAATCTGGAAGAACTCGCATTTGGCCAAATTTCCAAACAACTGGTGGTCACAAAGACACTAAAAAACCTAGCACAAATGGTCCTCGTGATCTTCCATACTCTTTGAATACAGTAAAATGTCATCCAAAAACATAAGGAAAAAATGCTCAAGATAAGTGCAGAACACATCATACATCAAGCTCATGAACACTAATGGTGCATTGGTCAACCCAAAGGGTACAACCATAACTCGCAATGCCCATATCAAGTGTGAAAAGTTATACAATGAATATCAGCCTCATAGATACAAAGGATGGTATCCTGACTTAACATCTATCTTTGAGAAAACTCTCAATCCATTCATTTGATCAAACAAATCATCAATCCTCAGCAAATGATATTGGTTCTTCATCATCACCTTATTCAACTGTCGATAATCAATTCACAAATGAAAGGATTTATCCTTCTTCTTCATGAAGATGACTAGCTCTCCCCAAGGGGAAACAATGGGATGAATATGTCTCTCGGCCAACAACTCCTTTAACTAAAATAGGAGCTCACTCAAATCCTAAGTGGTCCTACAGTAAGGTGCCCGAGAAATGGTCTCAGCTCTGAGAACATGATTAATACAAAAATCAATGTCTCCTTGTGGCAGCATACCTAGAATCTCTCTCAAAAACACATTTTTTAACTCGCATGGCAGTGGATGATCATCGAGAGACACCTCTCAACTCGTAATCCCATCAAGGTCACTAACAGAGATTGTGAACAATAGATAGCCCTCTCGCACACTCTAGTTCAACTATGTTACTGAGATCATGCAAAGTAAAATAGGTCTCTAAATCCCTAAATGCTCCACATGCTCACCTGTGTCATCCATACACTGTACCAAATTTTACCATAAATCTATACTCGCCTAGTGGGAAGCTAACCAATACATACCTAAAACAATACCATACAAGCCCAAGGGTAAAATACAAAGATCTACGATGGTGGTGAAGGTGCCCAAATCCAACACACGACCACCAATGAGGGATTCCATGGCCACTCTAAAACATGTGGCTGACTCAACCTTCCAACTATCCACTCGTTGTGTTACCACTAACCCACATTGCTCCATAAGGAAGGGGAGATAAAGGACTTTGAAGCACCAAAATCAAATCAAATAGAGGTAGATATACCATGCAGCACATTTGTAGTCTCAAAAAAAATGCCCTGACGCTCAACTTCACGGTTATAAACCACCACAAATGCCCTATGGGATCTACCTGCATCCCCAATGGTAGGCTCAAAAATAGCAGACCTATGACTTGTCCTGAAATTGATTGATGAGCTCAAATAATGGCTCATTTTTGTTAATATTTCTTATATGTTTGTTTTTTATATTATGGGGTTTAGCACCCAATTACTATTACTCTTTATACTATATTCCTAAACTTATGAACCATGGGCATGAACTTATCCTTGTACCTTTTTGTTAATATTAATCTTCTATGTGATTTATCTATATTAATTTTGCATGTGATTGAATGAATATTATCCTAAGGTGATTATGGGTATACAATTATCTTGTGCATGTCATTGTCATAATTCAGGTATAGATTAAGATGTAGATATAAATGGATCTTGCAATGTGGAAGAAGTTCATATCAACTACCTAATTTCTAAAAAAAGTCAAGATGATATGGACATTGAAGAGATCAATAGTTGAAAACTTCCAGCTCGTGTGAAAGTGATATCTCACTTTAAATGCCCATGTCTATTAGTTGAGTATATTTAGGAGGGATTTTTATGATGGATCCTCTCTGAGGTAGGATTGGTTTGACTAAATCTACGCATACATAACCTCCTTCCGAGCTTTTTCATGCTTTCAATTAGTGGTATCTTCCTAGTTTGTTTGGAGTCGACTGGCAAGTTAGTTAGAGTTAGCTAGAAGCATTCCTTCTATAAATAATGATTAGATGTCCCTCTTTAGAAGTTAGAACTTCTGGTACTGTACTCTCATTTTTAGTTTTACTATTTTAAGAAATACATTTGTATTACCATTATGTTGTAATAGTGTTTTCAATGAATAGAATGATACTTTAATTTGTTGCATTTGAGTTAAGATTTAAGAAGACTCGCCCAAGGGGGGCCATTCGGTGAGGATTCCACTCATTTGGTTTAGTAGCTACTTTTATGTCCATAAATTAGTTTCAATCCTTGAAACTATCTACTCCTACAGCCATTGGAATTCTATTTTTTTATTGTTCCTACAGCCAAGGTAGAACAGAGTAACTTCATGTCTATTTGCTAGGGATTGTTTTTCTGTTAGCTTTTCAATTTATTTTAGATTTTTGATTCATGCTCAGTATTTATGTTACTCATTTTCAAGCACTTTACCTCTAGTACTATTTCCTTTCTAGTTATAGGATAGGGCTACAATTGAGCCCTAGTGCACATACAACGCTGACCCATTTCAAGTTCACATCCTTGAATTGATAAAGAAATGAGCCTTCATGGTGAGTAAGATAACTAATTAGTATGGATAAATAATCTCTAAGTTGTGTGTTTAGGGCCTATTTATTGAATCATTAGAAGACACCAACATTTTTCGCATCGTTGTCAAGGATGGTGTCAAGCTGGGAACTTGTTAAAGTCATAAAATTTGAATCCTTACATTATGTTTGGAGTTTTAATCTTTCTTTAGAGATATGTGTTTATCATTTCTCTGATTTTTCTTGGCCTATAAATGATCCTATTAGAAAGTGAGTAAAAAATAATTGTATGCATATGGGTAGGAGAAGGGATGCTTTTGGAAGACTCCTTCCTAATTAACCAATTTTTGAAAAGCAACCCTCTGAGTTACCTGATGAAGATGAGATAAATCCTTTCATTGATGTGTTTTCCCAATTGAATAGCTCATCATCCTTTGATTCAACCAGTTGTTTACAATCCTCTTTACCTCATAGTATATCAGGAAATGATGGTTGCACACAATAAACATAATCATCCCACCTTTCCATTCCATATCACTGACCAGAATGAAGTTGACAACCTCAAGAACATCCTTGCTTTAGTTATTTCTTAATTTTATGTGCTAGTAAAAAATGACCGAGATATTTTTCTATTTGAATTTGATATCCTCTGTAGAATTTATGACTATACTATTGATTCCTATAGGCTTAAATTGTTTCCTACCACACTAATGAATCTGCACTAAGATTGTTCATGACCCTAGGAAGCAATGTTGTTGATACTTGTAATGAGATGAAAGAAAATTTTCTTGAGAAGCATAAAGAATACTGTAGAGGTAATGATTTGAGAAGGGATGGTATCTTTAGGATGCATGAGAAGGAGGATGAAAGTTTGGAGGACTATATAGGGAGATTCTTTTCCAGTCTCCAGACATCTCACCACTACCAACTTAGTGAAGAATACTAGAAGTTGTTATTCTTTAGAGGAATAAATTAAAGAATCGTATGGATACTCTAGACCTTAGGGGAGGAGAAGACATTACTCAAGCTCCTTGGGATGACATTAGGAAAATATGTTAGAATTACTTTTGGGAAGCCATGAAAAAAGGAAGGGGTTACCAAGTTGGTACAGGTAAATATTCAATAACAGATTTTCAAGGATGTAAATCACTCATTTGTTGTCAGAATTCAAGCAAGACACCATAAAAAATATGACAAATCAGCTGGGTACACTTCAAAAAAAGAAGAAACATGAAGAAGCATAATTAATGTTGGAAAAATTCTACCCTCGTTGCAGCAAAAGAAGAAGGACTACAGATGCAAAATAGTATCCAACATTGGCAACAAGAAAATTCCACCTAAGTTCAATCCAATTAAAGGTGATGATTATCAGATTTTCTACATTTCACAAAGAAGGCCATGGGCTCCAAAATAAGGTATGCCACTGGACCCATTATCTTTTAATGAACCTTATTTGAATTCTTATACATCTGGTAATCAATGGAAACCCTCACACCCATCAATTTTTGGGAGTTGCCCACCTCAGCCTTGGAACAATCCTCAAAATACTTGGCCAAATTACCAAAAATGTCCACCTTAGTGGCAGTATCCCTAGGGGAATTGGAAGAAACATGATGGAAATTGGTAGAAAATCCAAGGGAATTGGCATCCAACACCTCAATAGAGGGGAGGTCAGTGTTAGACAAACCAAGTGACTAGTTATATGTAGCCACCTTTACAACCTCAGCAACTAGAAATATTACCTCCTCCTTATCCAAATACTAATGCACCTAATCCTACTCAGTCGCTAGCTCATCCGACACATAATCCCAACAAAAAACCACAACAGCTAGTTAATTATATGGATCCTACTCAATAACCTACATATGTTGTGAATATATGTGACATCTACCTACGTTCAGGAACTACCTTTTCAACACCTTCTTCTCCTATTATAATTGAGCTAACTTTAGAAGAAGAAGACATTAATCTACCTAATGCACCCATGCAACAATGTCAAAAAACTTAAACCCTGAACCAGTTCAGATTCCTGGTCCAGAACCCCCATTTCCTCAAAGCTTAGAAGCTAAAAAGCTAAAAGAAGAACCAAACTTTGATTTCTTGGATCAGTTAAAGTATGCACGTGTCAAAATACTTTTTTTTAAGATATACAGGATGTACCAATCTATAGAAAATCCATTAGGTATGCTTGTCTCAAAAAGCCAATTAGGGAAAAGAATGACCCAAACAGTGCATGTAGTGAGACAATTGGAAGACATCTTGTTAGGGAAAGAGACCATCCCAAAGTATTCTGATTTGGGTAGCCTCGTAGTTGGATTCATTATAAATGGAATCCAATTAAATAATTCTCTAATACATTTGGGAGAATCCATTAATGTTATGAATAAGGATACCATGCAACAATTTAATGTTACAAACTTGATACCCACTCCTACTATCCTATAGTTAGCAAACAATTCTACTGTCAAGCCAAATGGGATGGTAGAAGACCTAGTTTTTACCTTGGACTCTTGGGAATATCCATTATATTTCATGACTCTCTATCCTAAGGATACATTAGGAGGGTATCCATTTATTCTAGGAAGGTCATGATTAACCAAAAAAGATGCCTATATAGGATGAAGGTCGGGTTATATAATTATCTTTGATGGGATCAGTACCAAGAAACTTGTTCTCTATCCTCTTACTCAGCCACACTTTGATTTGGATAAACCCATCTAGCCAAGCATAGGGGAGGAAGCATAATAATTTAACTCCATTTCTAGGTAGTGATTCTTTAAATGAAACATTTCAGGCATCTTCAAGAAGATGATGAAGTATTATGTCAGATTATTCAAAACCTAATCCTTTAACAAAAGAAATGTAGAATAGGTGTTAAAGGTGAAAATCCAAAGCGAAGGGTGTCATTCACTATTCCTCCATCTATTAAAAAAAATCTAAAGTTGTGGTAAATGATTCCTATTATTTTCTAATGTTACCAAAGGTCATATGAATGTTATAAATATTAATTTTTTATCCTAGGATTATAGTTTTATTGGTTTACCATACCTCACCCCTCAACTTCGTACATCAATTGAATGCTCTCACTATTAGTTAAGCCCTCAATTTTATCCTAACTAGTTCTCATCCATCCTTCAACCACTTTGGAACACACTAATGAGAAGATCCCAAGTCAATGTAGGACTCAATAATAGAGAGAATTATTTTATACAAGTTGTTAAGAAAAAAAATAGCTGAAGTCGAAAGGATGAAAAAGAGTCCACCATGAGGCAAGTCCTTGTACAAGAGTCCACAATGAATCAAGTCTTGTCAAGTACAAGGTTAGTCACTTTAACTTGAATGAGAATAGTCTCGTACTCCAACCAACTTAATTAATGCTAGTAGAATTATAGTCTAACTAACTTGATAAATGAGATTGGGATTGTATTCCAACCAACTATGACAAAGTAGACTTTGATTTTATCAGTTTTCCACTATCTGATCTCTTAGTTGCTTTTATATTTGATTGTGTATCTATTTTTAGCTTAAAAAATAGACACACAATCAAATCAAGAAGCAGCTAAAATAGATTTCCTCCAATCCTTTGCTAAACCAAAAAACAATAATATCCCTTGTCAACATAGGGCTCAATAATAGAGAGAATTATTTTATACAAGTTGTGAAGGTAATATATCAACCAATGTATATAAGATAGAAGGAAATAAGATAATTGCTTGTGAAGAACATGTTCACATTATGATTTCCCCCTCTTATTAAACCTTCCACATTGAAACCTTTGATGACTTTAGTGGAAGTTATGGAAGGAATGAGATAGCCTAGAAATTATGGTTTGCAAAAAGACTTGTATTAGTGAATTATTTTAGTTGAATCCCTAGTTCCCTCCTAAGAGAGCACTAAGAAATTTATAGGCAATTTTGTTTTAATTCGCAATAATAAAAATGATTTGTCAACTATTCATCAAGAAATGTTTTAAGAACATTGTTATATGTTAGGCATTATCTTGTAGATCATCATTTCTAATTGTTGGTGATAATAGGTATTACCAAGTGGAAAACCAATAATAATGCACTTTATTGACCATGCGTGATTATTTCAACCACTTTATGATCAACGAAAGACAAGGTGATGCTAGTTGATGAACTAAGTCAATAATAATCTTAATAAGTGCTTAAATGTGAGGTGGCATGCTAAGGACACTTAATTACTGATTATCAAGACATGTTTGTGCTATCCTAGCCCACCTAATCCTTTAACAATAGAAATGTAGAATAGGTGTTAAAGATAAAAATCCAAAGCAAAGGGTGTCATTCACTATTCCTCCATCTATTAAAAAAATCTAAAGTTGTGGTAAATGGTTCCTATTATTTTCTAACATTACCAAATGTCACGTGAATGTTATAAATGTTAATTTTTTATCCTAGGATTATAGTTTTAGTGATTTACCATACCTCACCCCTCAACTTCGTACATCAATTGAATGCCCTCACTATTAGTTAAGCCCCCGATCTTATCCTAACTAGATCTCATCCATCCTTCAACCACTTTGGAACACACTAATGAGAAGATCCCAAGTCAATGTATGACTCAATAATAGAAAGAATTATTTTATACAAGTTGTTAAGAAAAAGAAAGAGTTGAAGTTGAAAGGATGAAAAAGAGTCCAGCATGAGGCAAGTCCTTGTACAAGAGTCCACAATGAATCAAGTCTTGTCAAGTACAAGGTTAGTCACTTTAACATGAATGAGAATAGTCTTGTACTCCAACCAACTTAATTAATGCTAGTAGAATTATAGTCCAACTAACTTGATAAATGAGATTGGGATTGTATTCCAACCAACTATGACAAAGTAGACTTTGATTTTATCATTTTTCCACTATCTGATCTCTTAGTTGCTTTTAGATTTGATTGTGTATCTATTTTTAGCTAAAAAAATAGACACACAATCAAATTAAGAAGCAACGAAAATAGATTTCCTCAAATCCTTTGCTAAACCAAAAAACAATAATATCCCTTGTCAACATAGGGCTCAATAATAGAGAGAATTATTTTATACAAGTTGTGAAGGTAATATATCAACCAATGTATATAAGATAGAAGCAAATAAGATAATTTCTTGTGAAGAACATGTTCGCGTTATGATTTCCCCCTCTTATTAAACCTTCCACATTGAAACCTTTGATGACTTTAGTGGAAGTTATGGAAGGAATGAGATAGCCTAGAAATTATGGTTTACAAAAAGACTTGTATTAGTGAATTACTTTAGTTGAAGCCCTAGTTCCCTCCTAAGAGAGCACTAAGAAATTTATAGACAATTTTGTTTTAGTTCACAATAATAAAAATGATTTGTCAACTATTCATAAAGAAATGTTTTAAGAACATTATTATATATTAGTCATTATCTTGTAGATCATCATTTCTAATTGTTGGTGATAATAGGTATTACCAAGTGGAAAACCAATAATAATGCACTTTATTGACCATGCGTGATTATTTCAACCACTTTATGATCAACAAAAGACAAGGTGATGCTAGTTGATGAACTAAGTCAATAATAATCTTAATACGTGCTTAAATGTAAGGTGGCATGCTAAGGACACTTAATTACTGATTATCAAGACATGTTTGTGCTATCTTAGCCCACATAATCCTTTAACAAGAGAAATGTAGAATAGGTGTTAAAGGTAAAAATCCAAAGCAAAGGGAGTCATTCACTATTCCTCCATCTATTAAAAAAATCTAAAAGTTGTGGTAAATGGTTCCTATTATTTTCTAGCGTTACCAAATGTCACATGAATGTTATAAATGTTAATTTTATATCCTAGGATTATAGTTTTAGTGGTTTACCATACCTCACCCCTCAACTTCGTACATCAATTGAATACCCTCACTATTAGTTAAGCCCCCGATTTTATCCTAACTAGATCTTATCCATCCTTCAACCACTTAGGAACACACTAACGAGAAGATCCCAAGTCAATGTACGACTCAATAATAGAGAGAATTATTTTATACAAGTTGTTAAGAAAAAGAAATAGATGAAGTTGAAAGGATGAAAAAGAGTCCACCATGAGGCAAGTCCTTTTACAAGAGTCCACAATGAATCAAGTCTTGTCAAGTACAAGGTTAGTCACTTTAACATGAATAAGAATAGTCGTGTACTCCAACCAACTTAATTAATGCTAGTAGAATTATAGTCCAACTAACTTGATAAATGAGATTGGGATTGTATTCCAACCAACTATGACAAAGTAGACTTTGATTTTATCTGCTTTCCACTATCTGTTAGATTATCTCTTAGTTGCTTTTAGATTTGATTGTGTATCTATTTTTAGCTAAAAAAATAGACACACAATCAAATCAAGAAGCAACTAAAATTGATTTCCTCCAATCCTTTGCTAAACCAAAAAATAATAATATCCCTTGTCAACATAGGGCTCAATAATAGAGAGAATTATTTTATACAAGTTGTGAAGGTAATATATCAACCAATGTATATAAGATAGAAGGAAATAAGATAATTGCTTGTGAAGAACATGTTCACGTTATGATTTCCTCCTCTTATTGAACCTTCCACATTGAAACCTTTGATGACTTTAGTGGAAGTTATGGAAGGAATGAGATAGCCTAGAAATTATGGTTTGTAAAAAGACTTGTATTAGTGAATTACTTTAGTTGAAGCCCTAGTTCCCTCCTAAGAGAGCACTAAGAAATTTATAGGCAAATTTGTTTTAATTCACAATAATAAAAATGATTTGTCAACTATTCATCAAGAGATGTTTTAAGAACATTGTTATATATTAGGCATTATCTTGTAGATCATCATTTCTAATTGTTGGTGATAATAGGTATTACCAAGTGGAAAACCAATAATAATGCACTTTATTGACCACGTGTGATTATGTCAACCACTTTATGATCAACGAAAGACAAGGTGATGCTAGTTGATGAACTAAGTCAATAATAATCTTAATAAGTGCTTAAATGTAAGGTGGCATGCTAAGGACACTTAATTACTGATTATCAAGACATGTTTGTGCTATCCTAGCCCACCTAATCCTTTAACAAGAGAAATGTAGAATAGGTGTTAAAGGTAAAAATCCAAAGCAAAGGGTGTCATTCACTATTCCTCCATCTATTAAAAAAATTTAAAGTTGTGGTAAATGGTTCCTATTATTTTCTAACGTTACCAAATGTCACATGAATGTTATAAATGTTAATTTTTTATCCTAGGATTATAGTTTTACTGGTTTACCATACCTCACCCCTCAACTTTGTACATCAATTGAATGCCCTCACTATTAGTTAAGCCCCCGATTTTATCCTAACTAGATCGCATCTATCGTTCAACCACTTTGGAACACACTAATGAGAAGATCCCAAGTCAATGTAGACTCAATAATAGAGAGAATTATTTTTTACAAGTTGTTAAGAAAAAGAAATAGTTGAAGTTGAAAGGATGAAAAAGAGTCCAGCATGAGGCAAGATCTTGTACAAGAGTCCACAATGAATCAAGTCTTGTCAAGTACAAGGTTAGTCACTTTAACATGAATGAGAATAGTCTTGTTGTCCAACCAACTTAATGAATGCTAGTAGAGTTATAGTCCAACCAACTTGATAAATGAGAATGGGATTGTATTCCAACCAACTATGACAAAGTAGACTTTGATTTTATCCGTTTTCCACTATCTGTTAGATTATCTCTTAGTTGCTTTTAGATTTGATTGTGTTATCTATTTTGAGCTAAAAAAATAGACACACAATCAAATCAAGAAGCAACTAAAATAGATTTTTGCAATCCTTTGCTTAACCAAAAAACAATAATATCCCTTGTCAACATAGGGCCCAATAATAGAGAGAATTATTTTATACAAGTTGTGAAGGAAAAGAAGTAGTTGAAGTTGAAAAACTCACAAAGAGTCCATCATGAACCAAGTCTTGTCAAATACAAGGTTAGATGCTTTAACATGAATGAGATTAGGCTTGTACTCCAACCAACTTAATGAATGATACTAGAATTGTACTCCAACTAGTTTGATGAATGTGATTAGGATTGTATTCCAACAAACTTTGACAAAATAGATTTCCTTCAATCTTTTGCTTAACCAAAAAACAATTATATCCCTAGTCAACATAGACCTCAATAATAGAGAGAAAATAGATTTCCTTTAATCTTTTGCTCAACCAAAAAAACATGGGTCAATGAGTTTGACTCAACTAATAGCAATATCACAAATAGATTTCATTCCATCTTTTGCTTAAACAAAAAAAAACTATATCCTTAGTCAAAATAGGGCTCACTAATATAGAGAATTATTTTATACAAATTGTTAAGAAAAAGAAATAGTTAAAGTTGAAAGGCTCACAAAGAGTCCACCATGAATCATGTCTTCTCAAGTACAAGGTCACTCCCTTTAACATAAATGAGACTATATTTGTACTCCAACCAAACTTAATGAGTGATACAAGAATTGTACTCCAACTAACCTTATTAATGAGATTGGGATTGTATTCCTATCTACTTTGACAAATTGACTGGTGGTTTCTTGACAAAGATTCATAATCGAATAGTGGTGGTTTCTTGACAAAGATTCATAATCAAAGAGTGACATCGAGAAGAACTTGAGGATGGCTTAGGGTGCGATTCTTGATTCCTTAGAGTGTTGGTCTTGTCAACAACATCAAAAAGAACTTGAAGATGGTTTAGGATGGAATTCTTGATTCCTTATTATGTGTTTTTTTAAAAGATTCATAATAGAAGAGCCAAAATGGAAAAAAGCTTAAAGACGATTCCAGCAAACAAGACTTTCGACAACACTCGTGGTTTCTTGACAAAAATTCATAATTGGAAAGTGAAATCGAGAAGAACTTGAAGATGGCTTAGGGTGCAATTCCTGATTCCTTAAACGTGTTGGTCTTGTCAACGACATCAAAAAGAACTTGAAGATGGTTTAGGACGGAATTAAACTTAAAGACCATTTAAGATGTGATTCCTCCTCGGAACTCTTGGTATGGTGATCTTTAAAATTCCTCCAATGGTGGATACAAACCACTAAAAAGAAACAGGAGGCAGGAAGATACCAAATCCCAAAATCAAATGATTCATTCATTTCAGTGTCAGGTAAACCAAAAAACAATGCAATTTTGGAATCAAATGCAACCATCCCGTGACTTTTCAGAAAGATGAGATGGGCAAGCAGTAAAACAACCGACAGAAATTGGGTAAAGGAAAAGAAATCTGATACGCTCAGTACAGATTACTTTTCACCGGCGACCAGATCCAATGCGCATCCCTCAAGTCTAATCATTACCCAGTTCAAGATATTAAAAATTGCTTAAGGGTGAGCAGCAGCAGCTTTTGTCTCTGCCTTACGCAACCAATATCTCTGAGAGTAAAGCTCTAAATCCATCACCATGTACAACAACGTATTGGCAATACAAATTTGAAAATCCCTTTTTACACGCAATTCCTCAATCTCTATTTGCCTTGTTCTAAGAGTGGGGTCTAATACCGTCCATTATGGGCATAGGGGCCAATGTATTGTCTCTGCCACAGGATTCTTTCAAAGTGTTAGAATCAAATTTGAAAATTTCTTTGAATCAAATTTGGGTCAAAATTGGATTTTTGGGTGATTTTGACAGACCAGATTCCCTTACTTAGTGAAAGGCTACTAAGGGAAAGGCCTCAGTAGTTGAGGGATACGGTTATTCTCACACAAAACAGCATTTTCATATTCATTTGAACAAAAATCTATTTTTGCATATCATGATAGATTTTTATGAAATCTTTACTAGTTTAATTTTCGTGATCATCTCTACATTGCTGTAAAAGTGTAAGAAAATTGATAAAAATACTTTGAGTTATGTGGATTTGTGTTTGTCAATTGAGAGTGTTCTAATAATTGTTATAGCACTTTTTTGGTTTAATGTCGAATATTTTTAACAATATTGCACTAATAGTTGTGTCTTTAAAGTTGTTAGTGTTGTTGATAAATATTCATGATCGAATGAAATCATTGAAATGTATCCCTTAGACCTAAAAAGTGGTCAATCATGCAACATCAGTGCTCTGTGACTTCTTCTCAGGTAGTTCCGGCTACAGGTGGTGGGCTCGCTCAAGCCACTGTGCCTCGGCTTGTTTCTTCTCAGGCTGATCTGGTTACTTCTGGAGTGGCGGTGGAGGCTAGTTCGTAGTCTTGTGTCCCTTCCGTTTCTCTCGATAAGTGTGGGAATAGGCCCCTATTGTCTACATCCTCTGATAGTGCTTTGGCTATCAATTCTAGTAATTCCCCTGGTGTTACATTTGAGTTGGTGGGTGTTGTTGGCTTTCTTTCTCAGGTTGGGGATGTTCCAGCGATGGGTTCTTTTGAATGGCAAGAGGTTGTTGCTAAGGTGGAAGAGTGTTGGATTATTGTAAAAGGAAAGAAATCTAAGACATCCAAGCCCTCTTTTGACATGACTCTTCGTTCCCACAAGGGCGGTGCTAAAGGCAAATCTTGATGTTTCCTTGTTGTGGGTGTTTGGGCTGGAGTTTCTCTGGTCCTTTCTTGTTTTGCGGTTGCTTGACGCTTTTTAGAGCAGCTTTTGTTTCAAGTTGTGGGAGCCTGATGGTAAAACTCATATTGTGAACTTAGTCTCGTTCTTTATTGTGTCATTAGGATTTCATGGTATATCTTTAGTATTCCTTTTGTAAAGGGTTTCGGGTCCCTTCAAAACCTATTTTTGTCTTAATTAAAAACATCAGTGCACAAGCATGGGTCTCACTTTTTTGGGGGCACCTTTTGGACACCTTGGCAAAAAGCATGTTGATTAATTTCCACAGGATTTTGATAAGCACGAAGTTGGGGTGCTCAACTACTGGGTCCGCTCTTGTAGATGAAAATTTCTTAGAATCAAATTTGAAGATCGCATTTGTGTCAAATTTGATCATTTGAGTTATTTTTACTGACAAGATCCTCTTGCACGTGACTATTCAGCAAAAGGATTTTGGGTCAAAGTCAATAATTGGGTGATTTTGATTGACGAGATCCTCTTGCATGTGGTTGTTTAGCCAAAGAATATTTCTAGTTTACTTGTATGCGTATTCAGATTGTTGTAATCCACTAGGGGAGAGGACCCAATAGTTGAGCTTGTTTTAATAGTTGTGATAGCATTTGTTGATTTAATGACCAATATTTTTGGCAATATTGCACCAATAGTTGTGACTTGAAAGGCGTTATTGTTGATAATGACTACCTATAATTGAATGAAATGTATTCTTTTGATCTAAAAAGAAACATATCATGTGATGTCACATCAGCCCACCAATAAAACATGACTTAGTTCACAAGTATTGGTCTCACTTCTTTTGGGCATTTTGGACTGCTTGGCAAAAATCATTTTGATGGTATCATATTTGATGATGTGTCTTTGAAACCTTGTCTTTAGTAGGGGACTTGCCAAGTAAGTTGTAAAAAATTAAGAGTGATTTGTTGGATTTTGAGAAGGGCAAAGTTAGGATGCTCAACTAGTGGGTCCTCTCCCCTATATAAAAGCATAGATGCCAATATCTATGTAATTTGATTGTTTCCATTACAATTATTTTGAGTTTTAGTAATATGTAATGAGCCCAACCTGGCTCTTATACTAAAATCAACTATAATAGAAATTCCTTCTTCTCAAAAAAATATTAAAATTGCTTTGCAAGTGTATCTATATTTTTTCTTGTATTTTCGAGATATGAATTTCACAAGGGAAGCATTGAATGGCTCAAAATAACTTAATATCAAATTATGAATCCTCTGAATTCGCAACTTTATTCAATTTCAATTTGATATTCTCAGCCAACATACACCATTATTTTATAGATACCTATGTGATATAATTCTGGAATTTATATCCGATTTATTCAAACATTAATGCAGTTGCAATCATATTCAAACATTAATGCAATTGCAATCATCTTAAATCAAATATATAATTCTGGAAATTATATTTGATTTATTCAAGCATTAATGCATTTGCAATTATCAAATATCAAATGATTGTATCTGTAAATACCATTTTTTTGTCCACGTATGTTGTAGTTCTCTAACAATTCTTAACGCCACTTGGATGCCTCCCACGCGATAGCTAATCGCTGCCACAACTCATGTGTGCTTCACCCGCGGCTGAAGAATGATGCCCGCAGCACTGCCTAGGTCACGCGGCTCCCTGTGGGTGCAGCTTGACGTTAAAACTTGGGTCCAGCAACCACCCGAGATACTAAAGAGGATCCTGAAATGCTGAAGGGGATCCACCAATGCAAAACACAACTCGGATAGGAACATCCAGTTGTTAACTTCTTCTTTGTAGAAATGAATTCGACCTCTTATGCAGGTCATAGTTCAAATAACAATCCAGATTCAGAATTACTTTCTTCCTCCAAGTTACAGGCAAACAATATGAAGGAAGAGAAATTGGTTATACTTCAACGACCAATTAAAGAATAGCTCCAAGAGAATCAGTCTTCCAGATGCTAAACCAATTCAGTTTCAAACCCTTATACCTCAGCAAGGGATTTGATTTACAAATCAAAACTTCTCCTCAGAGAAAACAAACAAATATAATATAATCAATCGATGATGAATGAATGTCTTATCCATTGCTTTTATAATTAAAAAGTGTCTTCTCTCACACACTTTTCACTTGAAGCACTTTTATACTTAGGCACATATTGAGTAATATAATTTATTAACTCATTTGGCTCCAAAAATGACCTTTTCATCAATATCATGAAATTTTAACACACAAGGTCCTTGTTTATTGTGCCCAAGATTTAAAACTTTTTATCCCGGTTTCAACGAGCTATAACACTAAGGTGCCCAACATATAATACCAACAATAATGGCAACCTTAACAAATTTAATTAAATAATAATAATAATTCACCCGTCTTGCGAAAATAACTGAAGAAGCATTAAAATCAAAATTTGTATGCACTAGAGTGATTCTAATGATAAAAGATGATGAACGAACTAGACGGGGTGACTTACTAAAAATAGACGCTCTCTCCAAGATTCTTGGAGCCCAAACTGGAAGCTAGAAATGAAAACTGAGAGCGTCATTCACTCCTCTAACTCATCTGAGCTCATCAAAACTATCCATTGACTTACTATAAATAGTAAGTTCACACCAATGACCCTCTAAACACCTCGCCAGACCACGAGTATCACAATAATGACCTGGCACCATCCATTCAATGACCTTGCTAAAAATGGGGACATTATATAATAAGAGAGAAGATTTAAGTACATATATTCATTTGCAACTAATTAACTGTTGGCAAGTGATCAATTTTGTGTAAATGTGATTCACTTTTTGGTTGTCATTTATGGCAACACATCTGGGTTTTAGAACGATTCCTGTAAAGATAAGTTTTGATGATTCAGAAATCGACTAAGTATAGAAGCAGAGATACATAAGTGTTTTGGATGTCAAAGATCGAGATCGATGATTTAGGGAAAGCGAGCTTAGAGGAAGATAGTATGGGGTATGTATGACCTCCACCTAATATCGATTTGGTTTTGGTTAAGTCTACGGTGAGTTAGAAAGAATTGAAGACAGAAATACCACAGTAGAACAGCGATACAAAGCAGTTGGACAATAGCGAAGATTGAGGGAGTATGACTTGGACTCCAGACAATCGAAGTTGCATTTTGGTTGTTGATAACCTCCACATTGACTATGCAAGAGCGTCAACTATGCATTTGATATTTACTATATTAAATATATTTTGTATTGAAGGCCGACTTTGTAATATTTGTAATATTCATATTGGGAGCCGACTTTGTAAAGTTGTGAGATATATATGTAAGATCTTTTTGATAAAGATAGATGTTGGTTGTTGTGGTGAGTTGGATGAATGATTGAGCAAATAGCAGAGCAGAGAATGATAGAGATCATTGAAGAACTATAAAGGAACTATCTAAGCACCAGTGTTGCTTGTTTTGTTCATAACTAAGAACACTTTGTAACCTTAATTATCTTGTAAGAGTTGTAAGCTCAGTTGGCCCCTAACAGGGTGTTGTGAACCTTTAACAGGGTTGTATTCCTTTAACAAGGAAATGTGCAATGTAATATTCAACTCCTAATAGGGCTAGGTCTCCTAACAGGGACATTATACTTTAGTACATACTTGTGGGTACCATCCCCAGCGGGGTTTTCCCTTGGCCAGGGTTTCCTCGAAAACAAAATATGGTGTTATGAGTATTGTGTCATTTGCTTATGTTCTTTTCTTTACTGCAAGTCTATGGTTAATATTTAAATGGTTGAAGAATGTAATTAAGTGCTATAATACTAATTCACCCCCCGCCCCCCACCCCTCTCGGTATTATCCAATCCTAACATTAACTATTATATTAGTATAGAGCTATTTTACTAATCAAACTTTATAAATTATCATGGATTAAACTTTCCAAGTCAATAATGTATATCATTGTTTAGACATTATCATCTTTTGGTTTGTAAGTTTAATCTAGTGAAAAATGAAATATATGAGTTTCATTTTATAATAAAAAATAAATACAAGTAGTTGGTGATAGAAATATCTATTTTGTCATAGTACATTAACTTTGCAAGTATTAATCAACATAGGAAACAAATGTTATGGATTTGAAATCTACTCTCGCTCCTCGCGCCTAATGTTGTGCAATGACCACTCCTGTTGTGGGTGTTTTGGCTATTGCTAGGAGAAATACGATTGTTGGGGGTTTTCCCCTCTGCTCTCACTTGTGGATAGCCCTTGATTTGTGCATGATAAGGATGCGCTCGTGCTTGCTATGATGGTGGTCGAGTCCTGTGTAGGGTTTTTTCCCTCTATGGATGTGGTGGGGTCTCGGTCACCTAGCCCTTTTGACTCTTCTCCTACTAATGGTCAATTCGCTCCCAAGACTTCCATTGGGGCTAATGTTGTGGTGTTAGTGTGTCTCCTCCAAGGCCTATTTCTATGGCTAGTGGTTTGAGCTTCACTCATGTAGCTTAACCTATTGTTGCTTATCCTTCCAGGAGGAAATCTCATCCTCTTATTTGTGCCAAAACCTCTCTATTATGGTGTACAACCAAGATGTGGTGGAAAATGAGAATTTATGTCATCATTGTGATTTGGTTAGTAGATTTTCTATTCTTTGGCCTTCTCTTTGGATTTTCATCGTGACATGTTGGATTCTTGAAAGCCCTTATTGTTTGGTAAGATTGAGATGTTCCCTTGTGCTAAAGTTTTTTTCATTCCTACTTTTGGTTCTTTTGAAGATTGAGACTTGGTGATGAGTAAGATGTGGGCTTGTGGAGTAATCTCTCTCAATCAAACCCTGGACAATTGTCTTTAACCCTCTTACTAAACCATTCAATGCATCTAGTGTGAGTTAGGCTTCCCAAAATTTCCCTCTAATTTTGGGAGATTTTTCTGACAAGGTCATTGGCAATTCTATTGGTCGCTTCTTGAAAGTTGATTTTTCCACTTCCTTCATGGGTCATTCTGCATTTGCACACATTTTGATTGACAATGGAATCTCCATGCCTCTTCATGGGGATGTGCTTCTCATGGTTGAGGATAGGCCATGAACTTAGTTGCTAGATTATAAGGGTATCCCTTTTTTATGTCATCAATGATTCTAAACTAGTCATTTGGCCATGGATTGTTCTCTCTCGCATCATAAAGGTGTTTCTACTTGGTACCTTTTGCATTGGATATGATAAAATTGTGATCCACATCCCTTCCTATATCGATTACTGTTGAATCGCAATGCCTACCCCTTGCATCAACTATCTATGAATCTCACTTCTTACTTCCTCGTTGTCTACCCATCCCTCCTTCATAGGCCCGCTAACCTTTGCTCTTCTTGCATCTTGGCATTCCATTTCCAAAACCCTTGACATTGTACCTTAGAAAATAATAATGCCAACATCACCAATTTAAAATCATCAAAACAACATCACAAGTCTCAACTCCCTAATCCCTCTTGCAAATGCACCCTTAGGCATGTAAGTTGTCAAACCTCCAATCCCTCTTACAATTGCACTCTTAGGTATTGAAATCTCGAAAACCCCTTTCCATTTACTATTCCTAAATGGAAGTTGACATCATGTTCTCCTAGATTTCAATCTATAATGTAAGGAAATAGGGGTCGTTATATTAGCATTATATGCTTTGTGTTGTCATTGATGTTAACTCTACATGGTGGAATTGGTGTCAACTTGCTGAAGCTGGGGAATTGTTGAGGATGTGATATTGATTGATTAAGAAGGTTTGAGGGTTCATTGATTGATTTTGATTGATGAAGAACACTTGAAGTATGAATATTGATGAATGCTTGAAGGACAACATGTACTTTTCATTGAGTGTTTAGATATTCTAACCATAATACTTAGAGGGTTTACGGTATATCTGAAACATGGAAGTATGGCTAGTTGGAATAAGTAGGAAAGAGTATTTGAAGGCCTTATGTGAGAACATTATGCATACCTCTGTATAATATGATGTCATCTTACAGTTTTGGTTATAGTCTATGTGATGTGAATATTGCACTATCATGTTTTCAAGTCCTCAACTGATCATTTGATGAAGTTATGTTGTGATGTTGGTTGATAGTAAGGCTAGATGTCAAGAAAGGATTAGATAGGCTCAGAAAATATTCGACATTGCTTCACATTAGGATTTTAGGGTGTGTAGCTTGGTGGACATGGTTATATGGTTTGTGCATTGTTTCAATTCACGTGTTTTTTAATGGTTTTCTTTGTAAGTGAAGATTTATTGTTACAAACATGATATTGTTGTCTATGTTGGCTATTGGCTGACTCGTCTATTTGCGATGACTAGTTTTGAGTATTATTAGACTATATATAGGATAAAGAAATAGTTGAGAGGTTAGGTATGATCGTGTTATGGCATGTCGTGCTTCGGATGGCATTATGAGCTTTGGAGAGTATTTTTGGGCCGACTGGTAACATGTTTTAATGTCTTTATACACATTACCTTTGGGACCAGCTTCAAGAAGGATGATATGATGTGTGTAATTTAATCATAACATTTGAGGAAGACTTATTGAGATGCATTTGGGTCCCCTTTATCTCTTGGGGTGGACCACATTAATATTTTGTTTATAATGGCCAACTTTGTGCTAATATTGCTTATATTTCTCAAGGTCGGCCTTGATGATGTTTCTCGTGGATAACCACTATATATATGAGCAAAAATGAATGAGAAAATTATGAGAGTATGTGGGGTTATTTTGAAGTATGTGTGGATCAAATGTGAAGATTAATTAATGCAAAACATGAAGAATGGATGTGAGAATTGATGAATTAGACAAAGAGGCTATAGAAGTTGATTAGGAGATCCTACATCTTTTCTTTGTGCCTATTGGAAGGCTATATGTTCTTTTAACATCTTTTCAAGATCTATATTTTTTGTGCAAGTTCTATTGGGGTTATTTAGATCCATATCAAGTGCCTAAACAATCACCATGGTTTTTCCCATATTGGGTTTTCCACATAAATATGATGTCCTTTTGTGTGTGCTTTCATTACTATATCTTTTGTGGTTAATTAGTTGGATCCATAATCACTAACTAGGAGATGTAGAAGAATTATTAATAATTTGTTTGTGTTGATTCAACCACCCCCCCCCCCCCCCCCCCCCCCCGCCTCAAAATTTGATGGTGTTCAACATGCTAGTCTAAGCATGCAAACTAGGACTCTTAGGCCTATTTCCCCATTGGCATTACATTGGAAGGAGAATGATCCACTTGGCTCAAGGATCCTTGGGCACAAGGTGAATTCAATGGTCCTTTATACGGGAGTTGAAAGGTGACTATGTGATTATGGAAGGTGAATGCAAGATCTAGGAAAAAATATGATGAAAGTGACTTTCAGCATGCACAGGAAGACAACAAACTGACAGGAAAATTTTGATAGAAGGTTTGGGATTTATATATGAAAATAACCTACAGTCCAAATTTTAGGTAGAATCAGTGGGACTTAGAAACCTTGTGCATCTTTCTCATGGATGTTTCATATCTAACAATAGGCATTTTGTCTCTCTTGACACTTAGTATGTGCCTTTCCTTGTGTGTGTTTTTCACATGTTCCTATACACAGAAAAGAGAGAAAATGTTGGGTTAAAAGGGGTTTTCCTATGTCAAACCCCAATTTAGGAATTAACCTTGAAATTGAAATCAATTAAAATGTAATTGAAAACGTGTTGTTAGATAGTAGAGGCTAGATCTAAAAATGAAATGTGTATACCTTGATAGGCCTTCTTTGTGTCAAAATTTTCATGAAGTTGTTGATGTTGACCTTGTAGAGTTGACTTTAGAAAATGTACATAAGTGATCTCATCACAAATCCATAAATCTAAAAATTACTCCTTGTCTTCAATGCCTTGGATGCCTAATCTCTTTCTCTTGATGACTTGAGTGCTTACACTTTAAATTGAATTGATTTCTTAATGTGTGTTTTTAAAGGGAGGGTAACTTGCTTTTATGGGGTGTTAATTTTGGAGCAAGACAACACGTGTTTGAATTTCCTACTCCTGCAAGCTAACTATTGTGTGATTTAAATTCGAGCCCTAATTATGGGGAGTGAAATGCAAAAGGAACCTTGCTCCCCCCAATAGAAGCCCAAATTGGAACCTAGGGTTTAGAATGTCGAGGAGATGCCATAATTAAGTGTGGATTTGAGTTGGATCAAACAGATTGGGCATGGGAGGCTATAAACATAGAAATGAGGCCTAGGCGACCAAGAAATTGCATAAAGATGCAATTTACAATTCTACATGTAGCCCCCACTTTTACGGGAGTATGAATCTACATTCAAACTATTGGTAAAGTAGATCATAGCATTGGAAACTTTTGTTAGGGTAAAAGAGACATGGAAACACCAAACACCAAAGTGACTTAAGACCTTATCAATCTAATAACAAGAAAAGAGGAGCAACACATGAAAGAAAGATAGAGAAAAGGCATGGTTGCACTAGCCTAGTAAGGTTAATCTTAGTATGGGTCATGCATAGATATCAGTGTAAGGGAGAGTTGAATAGTCTAGTAAGTTGTGTTATGCTAATCAACTCGCTCTAAAGATAACCAAGAAAAAAATGTATGTAGGAAATTTTCCAAAAGAACGGTGCAAAGGATAACCAAGCACAACATTATATGCAAAGAAATCTGCCAAGAGAAGATTACAAAGTAAAAGGCATAGTTTTCTAAGCAACCCAGAAAAAAAATGACTGCAAAAAAGTAAATTTGATGTGTGCATAAAGTGTAACAAAGAGTAGAGTGTATGCCCCCATGTTAAAGCGATTGTGTACACTTTATCGGGAATAATGGATTTAAGGTAGAATACATGCATCCAAAATGCAAGCATGTTGCCACTATGATATTCCCCCAAGAAAGGACAAAATCAAGGGCAATAGAGTACATGAGAAAAAGAGAGCACATAAGGGATCCACTAACTCTGGGTTTAGTATGTGTATGTGACAACTCATGTATATCAAATATAATTGTGTTGAATTGACCTAATCCCCCAAGGGTAGTAAAACTACAATAACAATAGAAGAAGAGCATTTGGATCAACATAGTGGAGACCAAAAAAGAAGAGATAGATCTCAACACTTTGCATCATCTCCAAGTAGAAAATACAAAGACACATTTACAAAAATTGCACATGTACGACATAACATATACACAAAAATGTCCATGTGCCTACTCCCGCAACAAGTCCAATAGCTACTACTATCTTCAATTTGTGCTTAGAGATTTTGAACTCACTCACTACAATTGCGCTCCCTAGAGCGGGGTCTATGACTTTTGTGGGTGATTTGGATGCCTCTCTACTGACGGGTTCCTCTGTTCCACCATAGGTTGTGGGTGGTTCAGGAGTTTTTTATGGTGTCTCAAGTCTTGGAGTGGTTGGTGCGGGGTATCTATTGAAGCATGGCTCACTGGCCACTCTTCTGGGACTTCTTGGGTCTGTTATTATTGGGAATGAGAGGGTCCCCTCTCACAAAGCATCTCTCTGCTACTGGCGAGTGAAGTTTTACTAATGTTGCTAGATTTACTATTTTTCTTCCTCCTAAGGAAAAATTTTGTCCTCTTGCTTGTGCCAAGACCTCCCCTATGGTAGTTTGTGGCTATTCTTTCTTTTGATGACCAAGATCTAGTGATGAGGAAGTTGTGGGCTTGGGGGAATCACTCTCTTTTGGCCAAACCATGGACAGTCTCCTTCAACCCTCTTACTGAACCACTCAATGTTCATTGAGTGTGGGTTCGTCTTTCCAACCATCTCCTTCATTTTTGGGAGAATTCTTATTTTGAAGCCATCGACAACTCCATTGGTCGTTTCTTAAAGGTGGATGATACGAAGACCACCATCGGTCTCTCTACCTTTGCACACATTTTGGTTGACATTGACATCTCCACACCTCTTCATGTCATTATCATGATTAAGGATGGGGAAGGGACTCAATCGTTGGATTATGAGGGTCTCTCCTTTCAGTGTTTCCAATGCTTATAAACTGGTCATCAGGCAATAGATTTTTCTATCTCATGTCATTAAGGCACTGCCACTTGGTGGAAGGACATTAATGATGATCATTTGACTATCTTTGCTTTTGATTCTTCCTCTAATGACTCTTCTCAGGTTGATGATAACTCCCCTCGAGATGATGCTCCTACTGCTAATTTGGCCTCTTCAAACCCGGAGGATCCTACCCCACCTCTTTTTGTCGGTGTGGCTCCCTTTGACCATGTGTACCCTTCTTTGTCTATTGTTCTTGCTTTGCTCCAACCTTTGGCTGACAATGTGCATCCTTTTCAACACTTTGCCCCTTGTGCTCATAAACTCACAAAGAGGATTTCACCACTTGCTCCCCCTTGTGGTGGGGATCCTAGTGATATTACTTCCTAGACGATTGTCTACAGGTGTAGGAAAGATCGTTCTTTAGCTTCTCATTCTCTTCCCCACATTGTGGGTGAGTTGTCTACCCTGGACCTTTTTGCAAATGGCATCTTTGGTATGTCTTTGTAAGGGCCAACACCCTTGTTTTGTTGCTACTTAATATCAAAAACATATATACGAAATATAGAAAAATTGAGATAGAAATAGAAGAATTATGGGATAGGTTCAATCCCTTTATTACCTTGTGCCGACAAAGAAACAAGGGTAATCTAAGAGATTTTAACATAACACAAAGACAATATAAAGCAACACATCGTAGGGGAATCACATTATCTACAAGTAAACACATAAAAGAGCCTATTGCACAATAGAAGCTAGTCGGGCATATTATCCTCATCTCAATCTTGCTTAACATCTGTTAGGGATGGTGGACAAGATGCAAGAGGAGAAATAGAAAGCATTCTAGATAGAGTTACCACAAGTTCCAAACAAGGACCATGCTTTAATGATGAGTCACTTTGTTTGTCACTGGGATCTAGGATTAATGCTTTGGAAAATTTTAAAGAAAGTTCACGATTGATTTCAATAACCTCATACACATCATCAAAATCATTTGGATCAACATTATTAGCATCAACAACATTATCATCTATATCATCGTATTAATCATAATGGGATCTTTAGTGCAAAAAGAACAATAAACATGCTTAGACAACTTTATTTTCTTAAGATTGTCTTTCTCCCTTGAGTTGGTCAAAGGTTGGTCAAAAGCGATGAAAGTATCATTTAGTGTCTAAGGAGTGGAAATGTTTTAGAAAGCATGCTCATGCACCTTGGCACAACATCTTCAACATCAGTCTTTAGCACTGTGATTTCGTTTGGTTCATCTTGAAATTTGGGAAGGTTTGGAATCAACATCAACATCTTCTCATCCTTTGTAGAAGGATGAATAGAAAGAGCCTTGTTAGGTTGAGAGATGGAAGAAGTTGGACATTTGTAAGATATAGGAAGTTGAATTAAAGCATATATAGGAAGAATGGAAGGTGTAGGAAGGAGTCCAAGTCTAGGATGAGAAAATAGAATATCATTAGGTTTGTTAATTTTGATATCATTTCACTTTTGATTTTTTATAGGATAGGAACATAATGTCTTCTCGGGAATGTAATGGTTGAGGAGTTTGAGGCCAAAAGAAGTCAAGGGTGAAGTTTTTATGACTCATTAATGGTTATAGAGACTATGATTAATCTTGATAATTTCTCCTTTTTGAGCGAACTTCAAACACTTATGGAGTAGAAGGAATAGATTTCGTGGAAGTAAGCCAAGGATGTCCTAGTCTCACTTGGAATTGATCAAAGGTAAGAATAACTACAAAGATGACATCTAAGCACTTCTTACCAAGTTCAACGGGAAGGGTAATGGAACCTATAGTAGGACAAGTAAAACCATCATGCACCTTAATAATCACATCATATTTTCACAAGTTTCTTGATGAAATTGTCTTGTAAAAAGATGCTCTTCGGTAATAACATTCACCATAAATACAGGATCAACAAGCGCTCCTAAAGAGAACTTTCCATGAATCATCACAATAATGTATAGGGGTCTATCAGGTGCCTTAATAGTTTCCTTAAGATCGAAGGTAATGAAAGGTTCAAACTTAGGCTTGGTTTAGGTTTAGGTTTTTCAATGAGGTTAACAATATTGTTGGTCACTTCATACGTATTACCAATGTTTGCGTTTGTAGGGTTACTAGGCTAAAAAATATTGGTGGAATGAGAAGGTAAAGGATTGGTATAACGAGAAAGTAAAGGATTGGTATAGATTTGCATTTTTTTATTAGGGGGTGCTACGAATATATTTCTCTTATCAATAACACCCTCAACAGTTATGGTATTAGAATCAATGAGGTCTTGGACAAGATGTTTCAACCTATAAAACTTTTTAGTATCATGGTCATGTTGATGGTGATATTGGTAAAAGGCTTTGGGATCTTAAGAAGCAGGCACTGGTTTCGAAGGGTCAATAGGTTTGATGAGAGGAAGTTTCAAAATATTAGCATTAATCAATGTAAGTATAACATTATGTAAAGACTCAAAAAGCAAACTAAAACTACGACTTGATTTAAAAATTGTGGCTGAGGAGTCACACCTGAAGTTGCAGTTGCCACTTGTGTATCAACACAATTTGAAGAATTATTGTTAATCTTGATGAATCCTTTATTTGGCTTTTGGAAATTTTGGAATGCTTGTTTTGCAGCATCGTTCTTATCAACCAGAGTCATTTATGTGGATGACTCAAATTGGCTCACCTAAAGTTGATAATTATGAGGCATTGTGCACAATTGGGTAAAGGAAATTTAGAAAACAATAACTTATCTCTAATATCTTTTTGCAAATTAGAAATGAAAATTCTTTGAACATCCATATCAAGCACAAGATAAGATATTTGAGCATGCAAATGTTTAAATCTACAAATAAAATTAGTCAAATTCTCTTTAACTCCTTACTTGCAATGAATCAAATCAATCAAAAAAATTGAGGACCAATATTATTTTGAAATTGTTGTATAATTGCATTAATTTTTTTTTAAAAGAAATAATGGAATAAGGAGGCAAATAACAAAATCATTTGAAGGTCTTATCTCTAAATGTTTTAGCAAACAATTTAGCCATGAGCCTAATTGTTTGAGAAGTCACTACACAAAGTTTGAAATATTTTCACATTAGTCAAGGGATCGCATTTTCCATTGTATGTCTCTAATTGAGGAATTTGCATGTCTTAAGGGATAATGGCACGAATAATATCTTGGGAAAGTAGGCTAGCGATGTCATAAGTTGGAATGTTGAATTTGGATTGGCTTATGAAAGCTAGTTGTTGTTGCAAGAAAGAAACACTTGCTAGGTTATTGATGGTTGTTTCGGTAGATAGGTTGGTATTGGACATGTTTGATGATGAAGAATGTGGAACATTATTGGAAATGGATGGAGCATTGGAATATGAAAGTGAGACATTGTGGTAAGTGGGTATAGGATATGGTTGGGAAATACATGAAATGCTCATGGAACAAGTTATAAATGAATTTTGATTGATAGGGATTCCTCCAAGACTAACATGTGTGTGATTGATGTTTTATGTAGATGTATACATGATAGGTGAGGTATTAGTAGGCATATTAGGCAATGATGTTGGTATAGGAATGGAACTGTCAACAAGATTGGTAGAATTAGAAAGATTAAGAGCTTCGACACAACTTTTAATAGACATTCACAATATGAGATGTCATTCACAATATGACCATATGAGATATGCCACACAACACATCCACACCATGTTCATGATTTTGAATCATCCTCCTCAACCCATCAAGCAAGGGGATTGCCTTACTATCTAGGCATTCTTGACTCATCCAATGTTTAATATTTTGCATGTCATCGACAAGCTTTCCTGATTGGTTAGGAGATACTTGTGTTAAGGAGTCATCCTCGTCATGAGAAGTGTGGGAAGAATGGTTCTCTACAATGTTAGGTATTTTATGTGTAGGCATAGAGGTTTCACCTAAATTCCCATGGAACATGCTACTTGACTCAAGCTCTATACTCTTAGCATTTAAATTTTGGGAAGCCACAAGTCTATTTCTTTTCATGGGGATATTAGATGTAAGACTTAAGGTCATAACACTAATGCACAAACTAAGGGTAGAAATGAATGTTTTAACAATGCAAGTCCTTAACAAATTGATCATTTAAACATTGCATCAAATGAAATTGCATAAGATGAAACAATGAAGCATATATATATATAAACACCCAAATCAGAAGCAACATGTAAAGTGTCGGGTTCACCAAAATGTAATGTAAGGAAATAGGGTTCGCTAGTCTGTGCCCGCAAATGAGGACTCTTGATGAAGGGTACTCCCCTTATTCAACCAAACACACAACACGACAGAGAAATAAATAGAAATTTGCGAGAACAAAATAATGGCAAGAACAAAAACACTTGTTTTCTATTATCTTCAATGAAATGACATTACAATATTCAAAAATATAACATGCTACAGCCACATGGGCATTTTCATTACAATGTTCTACAAGACAGAGCCACAATCTACACAACTGGAACTAAACCCTAAAATTCTCCTTCATCCCTATATAAGTAGCACAATTAATCGCCTTAGAATATTCTGGAAAGTGGTTTTTTCTCATTTTGGCTCCCAGCAGTTCAATTTCCCGCCTTAACTGATTTTTCTCGCTATTCCTTTTGTATTGAAACTTGAGTCCTACAAGCCCAACTTCCGAAAACCATAACTTGTGAACTGTTGAGTCAATTGGCTATTATGACCCCATTTGGGAAATGCTATGAAGCGCTCTATGCCCAAGACTTGCAAATTACTAGCCGATCAATGTTTGACCCCTTTTCGGAGCCTCTAAAGCCTTCAAAACTGAGTTTAAAGTTTTTGTATCACCTCGCCAAAACAAAAAAATGCAATATCTTCAAAATTGGACTTGATCTTGCCATGAAACTTTACCGGCAAGTATATATATCCAAAATGAACCTCCAGGGAAGTAAATGGAACAATTCAAGCTCAAATGAGCAACCTTCTAAAAATAGCAAACTTGCCAAAAATAGTAACTTTGCCCAAAGATAGCCCTTATTGAAAAACTAGACAATATTTTTGGATGATGTAAGATTGCTCTTACACCCTGGATGCTCTTGCATCAAATCTTAGCCCTATTTCCCTATTGGCATTACACTGGAAGGAGACCAATCCACTTGGCTCAATGATCCTTGGGCAAAAGGTGAATCCAGTGGCCCTTAATGGGGGAGTTGAAAGATGATAATGTAATTGTGGAAGGTGAATACAAGATCTAGGGGAAAATATGATGAAACAGTGACTTTCAACATGCATAGGAAGACAGAAAACTCACAGGCATATCTCAAAAGAAGATCTAGGTTGTACAGGTGATAGTTTGCCTACGATATAAATTTTGGGCAGAACCAGGGGGAATCAAACTCTTTTAATGTCTCGCTCTTGGTTGATATAATGGCATGCATTCTATAGCTCTCTTGATGCTCAATCTATACCTTTCTCTGTGTCTGCCACCTATTCCTGCACACAGAAAAGAGAAAATGTTGGGTTGAAAGGGGTTTGCCTAGATCAAACCCTAATTTAGGAATTAACCTTGAAATTGAAATTATGTGAAATGTAATTGAAAGCATGTTGTTCGATAGCAGAGGCTAGATCTGTAAATAAAATGTGTATACCTTCATAGGCCTTCTTTGTGTAGAAATGCTCATGTTGTTGATGTTGACCTTATAGAGTTTACTATAAGAAATGTAGATAAGTGATGTCATCATGATTGCATAGATCTAAAAATTGCTTCTTGTCTTTAATGTATTGGATGTTTGATCTCTTGCTCTTGAGGACTTCAGTGCTTGCACTTGAAATTGAATTGATTCCTTAATATGTGTTTTCAAAATGAGGAAGGGTAACTTGCTCTTATACCTCACCAAGCATTTCAAGGCATTAATTTCAAAGCAAGTCAACACGGGTTTGAATTTTTCACTCTCGCAAGCTAACCGTTGTGTGATTTAAATTTGGGCCCCATTTACAAGGAGCAAGATGTCCAAGGTTTCCTATCGCTCCCCCCAATACAAACCCAAACTAGGACCTGAGGTTCGAGATGCAAGAATTAAGTGCAAAATTGAGCTCGGTCAAGCATAGGGACACAATTTACAACACTACACAATCTATGATCCCTTTTGTAATGAGTACCATTGAATTGTAATCCTTGTTACCTTCTACATCAAGTATCGTCAAATCTCAACCTCTACTTCATTTATTAGGTATCACCAAAACCCAATCTCTACTCTTTCCTCCATCACACATTTCTAAATCTTGATCCCTACTTTTTGCATCAAGTATCTTTGAATCTCAATCCCCACTCGAATTTATATTGTTATTCCTCCTTCCTAGGCCAACGAGCCTTTTGTTCACCTTATATATTTGCATCCCATTCCCCAAACCATCAACTTCAAACTTTGAAAACCTTAATGCCAACATACCACTTGGAAATCATTTGTACATCTTGACTCCTAATTCTCTAATCCCTCTTTTAAATGCACCTTTAGGTATGCAAATCGTTGACCTTCCTCATGCAAATTCACCCTTTGGCATTTGAACCCCTAAACCACCATCATTCAAGTTATATACCTCACATCTTAACCTATGTGATTCAAGATGTCTTTAATGGCCTCATTTGAAAGCATTGGAACAAAAAGAAGCTTTTAAATACCTTGGTATATGTGGGGCCCAAGTAGGCCCTCAATCTCTATTTAAGTCAACCCACTTCATCAATTTACATGTTTTTTGCCAACCCACCAAACAAACCCTAACCTTTAAACAAGTATAGTTGAGTACAAGTGCTCATGAACTAGAACTAAGGATGGAAACCTTTAGGTTCTAGATATCAATGGATGAAACCCCTAAGTTTGAAGGACAAAAACACTTCAAATTCATGAGGGCAACTTTGTACAAAGGTTGTGTCTACACTTCCAATTGCAAAGAATTTCAATGTTCTAGGTATTTTTATATTTTGGATATTTCTACGAAATATTTGAATGAGTAGATTAGATTAGAAGCATAACATATCAGAAAGTGAAACTAAAAAACTAAATGCATTCAACGAAATACTCAATTCTAACATGTGTGAGAATTTGTGTTAATGCCATCAATTGCTAAGTATTTAGCTAAGACTCTCACAATTGTCAAAGGCGTACGTAAGGTGGAGGATGGTTGGTTTTTAAGGGTTTACCAATCAAATATGAAGCAAATTATAGGGATATTGAAGAGTGTTAGGATAAATGATAATTTGTCAATTCACGTCTCTCAAAATATACCAGCAATTAGTTATCACTAAGCAAGACATCATGTAAAGGATTTGATGCCAATGTTTCTTTTCACAAGTTTCAATGCTTACCAATCATGCCATCACCTAAAAATGAAGATCGAAGGCCTCTCCAAAACTATTGAGAAGATCACATCTCGTACCACTCTCGTCTTAAGGGGCTTCCTCCTTGATGAAGAGAAGATCAGCCAAGCAAGCACATTCAATACAAGGGAGGATTCAAAAGATTCGCATCACACCTCTCATAACACATTGCAGGGGATTTTTTTCCCAATAAGTTAAATCTGCTTTCAAAATATTCTTGGTGATTTTCGGAATTAGTAATAATAAAATCTGTTGTTCAGTGATACTCGAGATTCTGTGCATAGCAACAAAATTGTTTTCTTTAAATTATCTCCATTGTAGAAGAATGCAAATTAGGTCATGTTCCAAATGTACTCTATATGTAACATATTCCAACTGCAAATGTTTTTCTCAATCCCTGTATTTATGTGTTAAGGGACTGGGAGACAAGAGAGTGTATGTGGTACTTTGAGAATACTAGCTAAGATCTATAAATGTTATGATTTGTCTAAGATGAAGAGGGTTATACCATATCCTTAGTGTAAACATTTATAAATACAAAATATATTTCATATCAAAAGGTACTTTGCATAGCATTTTGTTTTTAATTGTAGAAGATTTGAACTCAGTACCCTGTAGGTGTCTATAACATGAACTTTGCCATTGACACTTCGCATAGCATTTAAGCGTGTGGATCTCTCGAAGCTTGCTAAGTTGCGAAATGGGCTTTTATCTGCAAGAAAAAAATTTGATTATAGAAGAAATGAAAATATTATACATATTGAGTACATTGTTAGGGAGTACATTCAACGTCCCTGCCAGAAGAAGGCTCACAAAACCAACTAAAATATGGCATTTGACAGCCCCTCTAGAAGAGCCAGCTTAAGTACCCAACATGCAGACTAAATTGGCATCAAGAATCGGTGCTCCTTTCAACTGTCGCCACAGGCATTGATGAATCTTGGTGATCAGAACACTTGGGTATTTCTCGTGTCATAAGTTCATTGGATGACCCTTTAATCTTCATATTAAGGCTATGTGGAGTCATTTTATCAACTTCTTCACGTGTATATATAAAAATCTTCCGCACAATACTGCAGAACTCCCTGGTATTTGTCACAAAATGCAAACATACAAATAAGGAGAAAAAAATTAAATTTTAACTACATTAAATAGACCGCCTTATTTATGATCAAGCATTTCTCATAGCTATTGAATGTGTGCTAAAAAAGCTATCCTTTATACTCACTGCCAGGGATCATCTCCAACAAGCATCATGTCTCCTTCGTTATCTGTGTATACAACCTGCCAACCTTTGGTTGGATCCTGGAGTTCCCCTTCAATGTTGAACATCTGCTCAAGTTCGTAAATGAGCTTAGTATATCCATCAAATTTTGTTAGATCCACCGCCCTCCCAAGTGCACTACCCTGTTTGTGAACCTGGACAGATGCAAAACCAGAGGTCATTTGCAATTGTTATTTTGTAATTTCTTTTTATTTATCTTTAGATTTAAAAATCTCAAACAAACGGAACCTTTGTGCAGCTCCTTGTAGAATTACTATGAACTCTGCATTGAGTCTCTTTTGATGACCCTTCAAAGAAAAATTCGTCATCAATGCTTGCAGCTTGTAAATCCACTTTTGCTGTCTTTGATGGCTCTGCTTGTTGATCTGATTCTGTTGGCTGAACCTGATTTACTATCAAATCGGGAGGTGAAACATGCCAATCCTCTTCAGTTGCTGAACCTCTGATTGCTGGAGGAGTCTGTTCACCCACAACTGAATGTCCAGTCAAGTGAAAACCAAACAGCTTGCAATCCGAGGATCGTGTATCAGATAATACACCTTTCTGTTCCTTCATTTCCCATAAAGGAAGATTAGGCTGCTGTACAGTCATTCCGAGGTTCGGAGGTCCCATTGTTCTAATTAAATTTCTATCCAGCTTTCCAGGAACGTAGGTTTCAGTAAATTCTGCTGCAGTTGATGAAACTAGAGACATGGGCTGATTTCCTCTCAATTCTCCAGATCCAAGGTTGGAGAAGGGTGCAGAAGAATACAGTCCACTCCATTTTACTGCATCAATTTGCTTATGGAACATGTTAGATGACCTAGAAGGCTTCAAATTGGACTCAGTTAATTCATTTGTTTTGTTAGAAGAAAAGATTGGCCATGGATTTGATAGCTTAAGTTTCGTTCCTGGATGATTTGATATACCACTCTCTTGATCCTGAAATTGATTCTGGGCCATTTTCAACCCTTGAAATCTTTCCATGTTTTGAACCACCGATGGAATGCTGAATTGCGGTACATCCCTGCCACCTTTAATACCTGAGAAGCAGTCCGCATAGGCCAGGTCCTGCCTGTGTTGAAACATCCAGTGTTCTGAGGTTAACCTTCCTCTGGAGACCCCGCCATCTTGCTTAATATCATCCCCAATGGACCCCCATACCAGGGACCTTTGGTTGCTCTCCGTCTCACTATCAACAAAGGATCCTGCAATGGTCCTCATTTCTTGACCTTGCAAGACCCTCGGATATTTATGTGAAGAGTCCAGTGCTGTCTTACTTGAGCCTGCATACAAAAACTTCAACCAATTTAGCTTTCCATCATATCCTTTAATATACAAACAATCTTTATATTTGCCATAAGAAGATAGTCATATTATACCCGGCCTTATTGAATCTGTAGTTGAGGATGCCAAATTAGTTCGGGGCTTCTTTGTCCTGGGTGCTTGCAAAGCATTGAGTGGAGCAGAAGAAAATGTCTCAATTTCCCATGGCGAAACCCTTTCTGGTCGAGGGAGTGCTGATGTTTCATCCCACTGCACCTGAATGAGTTAAGAACACGGTAAGCAGAAATAAATGTAAATTGGACAATTTTTAACCCAAATGAATCATAATGCACCAGAAATGTTGACATACCAATAAAGAAAGTGATAACCACACAACATACTGAATGATCAGTACAAGGTAAACAACCGACAAGTAAAAATGGAGAACCAATGGCAAGACAAGTTATATACCTTAAGAGATCTCCACTTTGAATCAGGCCATTTCACAGGATCAACTTCACTTATGCCAACAATAGTGCCCATAAACCTATATGATGATTTGAAAAGCATAAACCACACTTAGTAATGCTTTGCCATCCCTCCTGCCTATTTCAACAATATATCCCAAATATAAATAGTAATTACCTCCGCTCTGGAGATTCTTCACCCTCAAATCGCATCTTGAATCTCATGCCAACTGAGAGATTGTTATTTATCGCATCCATGTATTTATCATAAGGAATAATAAATTCTGAAGGACTTGTTCTGCATAAGAAAAACATTAATATTTTGCAGGTAGACATCATATAAGAGATAGCAACAACAGGTAATAGTCAAATGTCATGCATAAATTTCTTAAAAAGATTAAAACATACATATACCATGGAATTTAGAATGAATGAGGTACTATCACACCACAAAACATGTGAAAGACACTAATTAGAGAATGCATGTGGAAGACATTTATTATGTTTACATCAATGAAAAGACCCATGAGATCACATTTAGATTAAGGCGCCAAAAAAAATTGCGTTAAAAAGATATACTAAGAAAAATTCCAAAGCAATCAAACATTTTCCAAATTAATTCTCATCAGATTTGCTAAAAGATCCTCACAACTACAAGAAATGCTTCTATAGATGAATTTCATATCTCCTACGCAATTACCAGAGAGAGAGAGAGAGAACTACATATGTTTTACAATTTATTCAACACACCTTGGCTTGTAGTATACTGTAAACATGGTTCGTGTTGAAACAGCGTGAGATGCAGTAGCAATTACACCAAGATGCATGCTGTGACTTGAAATAACTGATGATGGCATGTTATTCTGCTGACGCATAGCGCGCCTCACACCAACACGCAGTTCTCCATTGTCACTTCTGATACAAAAATGCGCTTTATAAGTTTAAAGTGTTCACAATTGAGTAAGAAAGACTGACTACAGAGAGTTGACAAAATTACAGAGGCTTGAGAAAATACCTGAGGAATATGAAGGCATCGCCTGCCACAAGCCTCTTTGAGCTCACAAAAACACTCCACCCAGTTGTTAACAAATGCCTCCTTGGTTGACCTGCAAAAGTTAACTGAAAGATTTAGATCAAGTATTCAATACGTTGAAGACAGTATAGGGTTCAACTGAAAGCAAAGTTTTTAAGACATAAGTAAAAACTCAGAATCTCATACCCATTGATCAAGTTACTATGTGGGTAAACTAAATCTAACCAAGCAATCAAAAATGCAGTAAAACCAGACATTATATCAACTTAGTTTTTCCTCTAAAGCAACTTCTACCCTAACCATAATACTCCCCACTTAGGCCTTAAGCTGATGTTGCATGCAGGGAAAACTTAAGTTGATTTGCGGTAAACATCATACCAAATTGTTTTCCAAAACAAATTATTACACTCTAGAAATATAGTAAACCGTTTAAGCATGCTATGGCATACACCTCGAAATATATGTCGAAACCGCCATTCAACTCCGTGGAGATCTTTGGCCACTAGCTCTTGGGAAGGAGGCTGCTGACTCATGTCCTGCAAAGATCCAGGCTCAAGATTACCCCCTCTGTGTAATCAATTAACAATACATACAGAATAACATTCAGATCATCTTCAAATGTAAACAGCACTTAAAAATTAAAACAAACCAGTGGTGGAAGGCATTCATCAGCATGTCTTCTTAGAACTGAAAATCCTCCATGGGTGCTTGTATCTGATGCAGTAAGTGTCTTACAAAATGAATGTACATTACTCTTGGGAGGTGGAGGTAGTTGTGTCCCCGAAACAGGGGAAGACTCATTTTGCTGCAACATGAAAGCGTAGATAAATATATCAAACACTTTTTTATTGTCATGTATAAGCCTATGTTAGTCCTTTCAAAAAACAGAAATAAGAGTGTACCTCTGCATCTGGAACCAAAGTAATCTGGGCAAATACTTCATCTGTTTCAGGTTCAGCCTACGAATGGAAATGAGCATGAGATAAATCCAGTAAATGTTATAAAGAACCTACAGGACAATACTAATGTGCGTTACCTTGAAAATGACGAACCACATTTTGACAGAACAGAGACAACCAAAAGCTGAAGTGTACTATTAATAAAAGGAGAGCTATGACATTAACAGTTCAGTTACCCGAAATTGCACATTAACCACATGACAAAGGATCTTCGAAGGCAAATTATAGAGCGGCATCTGCTGATCGGCCCCTTGGTTTGTGGAGGCTTCAACCTATCACAGCAAATCCAGTATCATAAAAAATACCTAAATAGCTAACACTTCATAAGCATGCATTTTTTTTTGTCCGGCAACCACTTGTATCCAGCAAAGTGTATTCACAAGCAAAAACACCTTGGTGCTTCAGCTGATAGCATAAAATTATTTGAACTGTGGGGTAACAAAACATCCAAAGACACTGTGTACCATTGTACTGTTTAATATGCTCCGATATTTTGCAGTACCTGTTCCATATGACCTTGGGGGAAATAAAAAGCTCTCTCCCCAACTCGTGGTAACGTAACAAGAGGGCCGGCACAGGCATGCCATAACTCTTCATAAAGGGCGTCACTGGCATCTGGTACAAACACACACCCGTCAACTGAATGAGATTTGGAGCATCAGGGTACCATTATCATGTATTGAAAACTCAAGGACAACGAAAGCACACAAATAAACCACTTTCTTTCTACCCATAGCTATGCAATATAAATACAATAGAGACATTCGGAGCTTCAAAGATGCTCCAGGATGGGACAGCATTTTCCAGATCATGAACATAGAACTAAATAGCGGGGAAAGGCGAAATGATTTTATCTGGAACTTATGTTAAAATGGGCATCATAAGGAGAGGCTGCAACGGACAGTAGGATATAGACTATAGGATGAAACCCAAAATAAATAAACATTGCAGTTGCTCCAAATTTAAGGCTGAACTTTTATTGAGGAGCGAGCTAAAGGGCAAATTTGCAAGTGGAATACAAAAACCCTTGAGCGTAGCAGTGCAAAGTCCAACAATAGCTACAGTTCAAGGGTGATTTTGTGTCAAAAGTTGCGATCTGAGATTTTGTGTCATTGATCTTCTAATTTGTTGAATGGGGTCTCCGAAATAAAAACACTACATAGTAGTTAATAGTATCCGGATATTATGTCGACTGTGAAAGTCTAAAATATTGAATCGGTTGTAAGACATTAAGTAGTTTGGGCGTCCAATTTATGAGGAACCCAGATGGAAGCGATATAACTCCTCCAGGTGATGAGTTTAAAACCCAACAATACCATGATTGCCCATTCATATAGTCCACCCAGCTTAAACATTGCCCCTGTAAGTAGGTTAAAAGTGCATTGACTTGAGACCAGTCAAAGAGTCAACACCATATCCATTGATATACAGTCCGGTGATATTCATGGATTATCTTTCAACGTAGTTATTAAAAAACTGTGCCTAGAATGGTAACAAATTATAATGGATTGTTGTCATTTGACTAGCCCAGCCCATATAGTCCAGCTTCCAATGAGTAGCAGCAATCACAAGTTGAATGACAAGGCAGTAGAAACTCTCACAATGAATCCCCAAGCAGATTGAGTAACATCTGGCAGGGTGTATAGGGTTCACTATTTATCATGTCAACATGAGGAGGAAATTCAAATAACTGCTCAGCAAAAAAACAAGTAATGGGTTGGACTGACGAGAGACTGGAACCAATTTTCCACATCGTTCACCAAAAACCCTACCCATTTAGCATAACTGAAGAACATACAAACGCGAGCACAGGCTTACCAGCTCCAAATCCTGAATTCTGCATCTGGCGCTCCCCCTCCTTCGACATGCCCGCACAGCTGCTCTGTGCAGCCCTGCCAGACGAATTCCCCAACCCGTCCATAGCATAAGACATCATATTCTACCTGAAATCCTAAATCCCACAATCACAAATACAGCTACTTCTCCTAATATTTGTATCTCTCTTGTCCTTCAAGCCCATGTGGGTATCTGCGCTCGTAAACCTATACCAAAACCAAAATCAAGGCAGGGAGCCCTGAGCAAAGAAAAAAGTAGGTAGTCCGTCGTGCTAGACTCTACTCGCAATCCCATCAACACAGCGCCCAAAAATCCTGATTCTCTTGCAATAAAGATGAGCTCCCGAATTCCCAAAAAGATCTCCCCCACCACAGGCGCAACAGCCAAATAAAACAGATCCGGCAATGCTAAACCCTGCAAGAAAGACAGCTCCTCGCCTTCCCCAAATCCCGAAACTCCGCGCCCCCTCTTCACCCAATTGTTGTTTTCTGCCCTTTTCATGGCGTAATCGTGCGCCAATCCAAAACATTCCATTCATACCCATTACGCTAACCGCGGAGTTTGCGTGAGAGGAGAGAAGGTTAACCCATTACCCCCAAACCCAAATTAACCCGAGGCTTTGGTCGCCGGCAAGGTGGGCATGGTGAGAAGATAGTGTGGGAGTGGGGTGCAGTCCTGCCGACAACTCACTGTTACTATAACAACGCAGCAATCATGTCATTACTGCGCTGCCATTTACTGCACTTCACGCCGTTACGTTACAGTCTGCCCAGGACGGCGCCTCGTTTACTTCTCCCTGCCCAATCCGTCATCATTCTACCCGCCTCCTGAAAGATCTTAGATTTCCCATTTTCTCTCGGTTTTATATTGGCATGTCCGCCGCTGGGCAGGCAACGCAGGGCACCACCATTTTACGCTGCGTGTAAAATTGAATGTGCTTTCCCTGTCAGCCAGTAAAACCCATTTGTTTATTGTTTTCGGTGATCTTGGTTTGCTTTGCAGGTTTGAATGAATGTTTTGGTAGGGAATTGTGATATGTGCGTTGCATTTGTCTGCTTTCTAGTTCGGTTTTTGTTGTTCAGTTTGGTTTTTTATTGCTCATTTGGTCGCTTTCTTCCTCGTCCCCAACGCCATTGTCGACCTGACTCAGCACCTTCGTGAATGGTGACGTGGAGTAGAATAAACTAGTGTGTGATGGACAAGTAGATTGGAAGAGTTTGGTCGGTTGTGGTCATTTGTTTTTATGTGGGTTGGGCCCTATGGAAACAATGGACATTTTATATTGGGGTGGGTCCCAAATAAACAATGGAGAGGCGGTTTTTATATTGGGTAGGTCTTATATAAACAGTGGGCACATTGATAACATGTTTTGACTATTTAGTTGAGTGGGGTCTATAAGATAAAGTAATTTGAACTAGCTTGAAATAGTGAGGAGAATATACTCAAGAGTAATTTTCAATTGGAGTTAGGCCCCACATAAATAATGGGCACATTAACCGCATTTATATTGGGGTGGATCTCACATAAACAATGGGCATTTTCATGAATCACGGGTCAATGAGTTTGACTCAAAAAACTATATAGTTGAATCGTAATAGCAATATCACAATTTGACTTGCTATGGAAAATATCTCCTACTTATCAATTTTAAGAACGCTCAATAACACTATAAGTTCAAGTAATTTTCAATTTGGGTAAAATACACATACGAATAGCTACAACACTTTAAGTAATTTTCAACTAGATTGAAATACACGAAGGAACATTAATATCATTTTAAAAGTAATTTTCAACTAGATCGATGACATGTCCTAACAATTTAGTTGAGTGGTGTCTAAGAGTTAAAGTAATTTCAATTAGATTGGAATATACAAAGGACCATTGTACTTGTGTGATGGACAAGTATATGGCAAGAGTTTGATATGTTCAGGTCAACCTTTTGTTTTAACATGGGATGAGCACGTAGAAACAATTGATATTTTATAGTGGAGTTGGTCACACATAAACAATAGACGCATTAATAGCTCTTATTGGAGTGGGTCTCACATAAATAATGGGCACATTGATGACATGACCTGACAATTTAATTGATTAGGTTCTATAAGTTATAGTAATTTTCATTCAGTTGTCTTGCTCTCTTCTGCTTGATGATGGATTATAAACTCACATAGTTGTTACAAGAAGTTATGCAAAATTTCACAAAGGAATGTTTTTAACACTAAGTTAAAGTAATTTTCAATTAGAGTGAAATACACTATAAGTTAATGTAATTTTCAATTAGGGTGAAATATATGAACAAACATCAATAACGCTTTAAGCTCAAAGTAAATGTAAACTTACAATCATACATATCCTTGCATTTTGTACACAACTTGATGGATCATGGAGTATGATTTGAAAAATTGATGCTAAATAAGTTACACAATCAAGTCTTGGAGCAATTAAATGATATTAGCATGGATTGTGGAAATCTGATAACGTTAATAGATTGAAATACACAAAAGAACGTCAATAACACTTAAATTAATTTTCAACTAAATTCAAATACTTGAAGGAAAGTCAAGAACACTTGAGTAATTTTCAACTATATTGAAATATACCAAGGAATGTGAAAAAAAAAATTATGACAATGGTTGTTACTTTAAATGTACTGAGAAGGTTCTATTTAAACTATACGATGATCTTTAGTTTTCAATTTTTTGAAATACAAAAAGAAAAATCAACAATTGGTGATGTACTTAGTGTAATGGACAAGTGCATAGAAAGAGTTCAGTGTGTTGTGGTCAAACTTTATTTTTATGTTGGAGTGGACCTCCATAGAAACAATGGACAAGTTGACCTTTTTTAATATTGGGGTGGATCTTACATAAACAATGGGCAAGATGATTACATGTTTTGGTAATTTAGTTGAGTTGGGTCTATGAGTTAAAATAATTTTCACATAGATTGAAATACATGAAGCAGAGTCAATAACAAGCTATAAGGTAGAAAATATGGATAGGGTTTGGAAAATAGAGATTTGCTCATAAAAGTGTCCCTATGCACATATTGTCCACTTACATTTAATTGTAGTTGATAAGGGGTGTAAATCTGAAAATGTTTGTAAAGGAAAATGGAATAAAATACATACCTCCGAAAAAGAACCTGTTGAAAACCCTGTCAGACGGTCTCTGAAACTATTGATTTCCACTATCTTAAACTGAAACTGTGAGATCTACAAAACCCAAAAATCTTTTTCTTTTCTAAGAAAGGTCAATTTTGACCTAGTTGAGAATGTTGACCTTGACCCAGAATTTATGATTCTGACCTAGGGCAGAATCGACCTAAAAAGTCACAGACTGAAATTCTATTTTCGAATCCCGAAAGTTTGTCGAAAAGGGTATCCAGATCTGTACTCCGATCTGCTGTTTCGAACCTATATCTACAAGAAAAATGGTTTGTTTGTTGTGGGGAGGGGTTTGCCTTGGTCAAAACCCAATTTTGGAATTAAACTTAAAATATAATTGAAATTGCATAAATGAAACAAAGTAAATGAATAAATTCACCTTGCTTGTAGAAGTCCTTGTGGCAGATTTGAATCCGTGAATCCACAAGTATGTATGCACCAAATAGATGTAGAATGTAGAATGTCTCAAATCAATTGCTTGTAAATCTTCAACACGAATATTTAAGGGGTTTTGGAATAGGAAGAGGCTTGGAGGAATGTGGATGAAGAAATATTCAACAAGAGGGCTCCATAGAGCTTGAATCCTTCAATGGCTACCAATGGATCTCCTTGATGAATGTTATGCTTGAATGCTTGAGAGTAGATTCTTGCTTCTTAGCTTGTCTCTTCAAGTCTTGAGCGCTTGTGATTATGCTTGATGATGGTTAGAGAAAATGAGAGGAGAAAGCTTCCTTTTATACAAATCTAGGGCGCAATCTTCTAGAGAGGCCTACATAGGATAATTAAATTCTCATTAAACCTATGCCCTTAGAAGTGGACCTATATTAAATATAATTTAAGAATCGTTGCTTCAAAGACCGAAACAGCCGACCCAGAAGCAGGAATTAAACTTTCCTGAAGCCCAAGATCCGAAAATCCCAGAAATCTGAAATTTGGACCCTAGGTCAGAAAAAGGTCGATTGTGACCTAGGTCAAGGTCGAGGTCAACCTTGACCCAAAAAGGTCGACCTTGACCCTAAGGCCAAAATCCCAGTTTGCAATTTAGGATGCCAGAAACAGGCTAGAAAAAGTGGGAAATGCGGCATAACAGGGGAAAAATCCATATCCAAGTCAGAGACCCATTCAAGGTGCTTGACATGACCCCAAACCACTTACTCGGAAGGCTAAACCAGTCTACAATGGAAGTGCTTCCATTTTACTACTATACATTTAGCCCCCACTTTAGCAAAAGTATGGACTCGATGCAAACTCTTGGTAAAGAAGATCGTGAAGAAAAGATAGTCTTATTGAAATCAAAAGGGACAAAGAAATTCTCAAGCCCCCAAGGACTTAAGTCTTTATCAACCCTAAGATCACGATAAGAGACATCACCGGTCAAAGAGAAAGATAGAGAGAGGAGTGATTAGCTCGCCCAGTAAGATGTGTGTATCTCACTGTGAACCACAAAAAGGATAGGATGGCCCACCAAGAAAGAGCTTGATAGTCACCCCATAAAGTTGTGCGCCTTCTGGCGGATTTGTGCATGTATGTAGTGCATCTTCTAACAGATTTTATGAAGTACTCATGGATCCATATCCTTATATCACCATGGAATACATTTGTAAAATGTGTATCTCTTCAGGATTTAACAACTTATGTGTGTTACCTTCCGAGGATTTAGCATATTGAATTATAATTGAATGCGTATCTCTTCAAGATTTAGCAACTTATGTGTGTTACCTTTTGAGGATTTAGCATGCTGCAAAACAAAAGGTTAGAACAAAAATGCATAGTATAGAACGAGGGAGGCCGTATATATGCCCCCTCCTTAAGATGGCAAAGTACATACTATTTTGACATGTTAAGGAAAGAAAAGAACAAGGATAAAGCCTTCTTCAACATCAAGACAATATCCATAGACAACACCCAGTCCAAGCCAAGAAGGTCACAACTCCTATGAGGCCATGGAAGGGACAAATGCAAAGAGATATCATGCAAGAAGTGAAAAAGTAACCCTTGTGAGGGATAGCACAATATTCAGTTTCCAAGGTGAGATATTTATCAACCATGGAAATCCAATGTTAAACAACGAAATAGGTTATGATCAAGGATATAGATCCTCAATGCAAATCAAATTTTCATGTATGATTGGACATCACCTAATAGATAGATACTGCTTAACCAAGGGAAAAGTGAATCCCGGAAAGACAGAAAAGAAGGAGATGGCATCCTTGCCCCCCAAGCGTAGGAACAAGGATGAAATGGGACCTATTTATCACTCACAACACTATGCAAGAAAATGAGCCCCCAAGGATTAGGCTAACATTGTTTACATAATGTGGAGCTCCATAATAGGAACATAAATGGTATTTAGAGAAAATAGGATTGAAATAAAACTCATTGCCACATGATATATAAATAACTTTACTATCAATGAGTTGCCTAATCTTATAATGTAAAGCATGACATTCATTAGTAGAGTGATCATGAAATCTATGATACAAACAAAAAGGAAGATTCTTCAAGTGCGGACTACGTTTCTTTTTGCGTTTAGGTCTAGTAATCATCTTAGCACGAAGGAGTTTAGGCAAAAGAACTTCTTGGTCAAATTCCTTCATAGGTTCATCATGTTTTGAAGTGTTATTTGAGATGATGTTAACATTGACGTGTTGTTGAGGATTAAATCCCAATCCATAAGAATGCTCATGCCCCCCATTCTATAAGGGCATTTGAATTCCATGTTTATGCTTACCACATCCTTGACCATGGAATCCTTGTTTAACTAGTAAATGATAACCCGGACCATAATAAGAAGCCATATCAGAAGTCAATGGAACTTCAGTAGTCACTATGTCACTACTAGTAGGTTTGACAGATTCATAGTGGGTAGAAGCAGCGACAAAGTTATTACGAAGGGGATTAGAAGTAGAAGCAAAAGCTCATTGTTCAAACTCTCTTTGTGGCTTCATAAAATCAATATTAGAAACCTTATACTCTCCAATAAAGGTAGGATTAAAATCGAAGGTTCCCCAATCATCTCCAGGAAGAGCATTAGAGGAAGAAGGATTACTATTAGGGATAGGATTATTGTGGGTTTGAATATTCAAACAAGTATTTGGCGCATCATCCGCATGAAGTGTATACACCATGTTGTTGTGAATGAACTTGACTTTACGGTGAAGGATGCAAGGAATAGCATGCATCTCATGCAACCAAGGTCTACCCAAAAGGAGGTTATAATTAAGAGGTCCAGGCATAACATGAATAGGAGTATTCAAGATGGTCGGACCTACTTTGATAGGTAAGGTAATGATGCCCAAAGTTTTCTTTGCGATATTATCAAATCCACGAATAAGGATATTATCTGGTTGAATAGTTGAAAAATCAGCTTTAATTGCTTTGAGCATGTCCATGCTAAAAATATTAAGCCCAGATCCATTATCAATCAAAGTCCTACGAATGATACTCTTATTGATAGTAATAGCAACCATAAGGGCATCATATTGATTATGTACTTCTTTAGAAGGTAAATCCTTTTGAGTAAAAACAATGTCAGGAGGACCCGGGGTAACATGAATGCATTATAAGAAGGCATTGATGTTCTCTTGGTTAGGAGGTGGAGTGGGAAGAGTTGCTAGAGATTTTTGCAAGGCTTCATGGCAGGTAGGTGAATTTTGAAGAAGCTCCCATAAAGAAATCTTGGCAGAGGTATTACGCAATTGGTTTATCATATCATACTCCATGCTAGGAAGATGGGGTGGAGGAGGAAGAATGGGTTGAGAAGGTGGTAAAGAAGTAGGAACCGCCAGATTAGGTTGAGGTTTATTCCTTGTACGATAGGTGTGAGCTATCAAACCTTGATCATTGAAATAATCTAAAGATTCCATAGGTTTACCTTTGATAGTAATGCGAGGACAACCTTTGATACTCAACAAGGGTTTTGGATAAACCACGTTAGTTGTCTCAACACTACAAACAGGTTAAAAAGAAGGAAGAAAAGAATACATCCTAGGAGGAGATGAGGGAGGATATTAATTATCCATAAGATCATCACTTAGAGGGAGAACATTAAGGGAATTCATATCAGTCTCCGCTAATGCCTCATCACTAGAAGGAATCCCAAATGGAGGTAAAGCATCTATTATGTTTTCTTCTTTCTCTAAAATATCTACATAAGGAGAGTGTGTTTTAGGAAAAGAGTCACCGTCATGTATGAATATGTCATCCATTAATAAATCACCCTCTTGTATCAAGGCATCTTCACAAGGAGGGGATAAATCAATGTCTTTATCCAAGGGTTCATCCGAAAAAGTAGAATCAACCACAATGGCTTCATGAGGAAGAGAGTAATCAACATCCAAATCCAAAGGTTCATCCCAAATAGGAGGATTATCACCCCTATCAATAAAGCACTTTGTAAAAGGTTTGGAAAATATTTGAAACAACTTGTGCAACATAATAACGAATAAAGAAATGCATAGAAAATAGATCTAGATATATCCAAATGCATTCAAATGAAATCTATAAGCATGAAAAATGTAAATGTTTTTGTATTTTTAAAGAAATTTGTGATTTTTATTTTTGATATATAAATGCAAGAGCATAAAAGAAATCTATTTTTAAATGCATGTAAGATCTAACACAAAATGTAAATCTAACACCAAAAAGAAAGAGTTGTCTATCGTGGGTTCACCAAAATGTAAGGTAGAAAATATGGATAGGGTTTGGAAAATAGATATTTGCTCATAAAAGTGTCCCTATGCACATATTATCCACTTCCATTTAATTGTAGTTGATAAGGGGCGTAAATCTGGAAATATTTGTAAAGGAAAATGGAATAAAATACATAACTCCAAAAAAGAAAATGTTGAAAACCCTGTAAGACGGTCTCCAAAACTATTGATTTTCACTATCTTGAACTGAAACTGCGAGATCTACAAAACCCATAAATATTTTTCTTTTCTAAGAAAATTCAATTTTGACCTAGTTGAAAATGTCAACCTTGACCCAGAATTTCCGATTCCGACCTAGGGCAAAATTGACCTAAAAATTCTCAGACTGAAATTTTGTTTATGGATCCTGGAAGTTTGCCAAAAAGGGTATCCATATATGTACTCCGATCTTCTGTTCCAAACTTTTACCTGCAAGAAAAATGGTTTTTTTATTGGGGGAGGGGTTTGCCTTGGTCAAACCCCGATTTTGGAATTAACCTTAAAATATAATTGAAACTGCATAAATGAAACAAAGTACATGAACAAATTCACCTTGCTTTTAGAAGTCCTTGTGGCGAATTCGAATCTGTGATTCCACAAGTATGTATGCACCAAATGGATGTAGAATTTAGAATGTAGAATGCAAAATGTAGAATGTAGAATGTAGAATGTAGAATGTAGAATGTCTCAAATCAATTGCTTGTAAATCTTCAACACCAATCTTGAATGGGTTTTGGAATAGGAAGAGGCTTGGAGGAATGTGGATGAAGAAATCTTCAACAAGAGGGATCCATAGAGCTTGAATTCTTCAATGGCTACCAATGTATCTCCTTGATGAGTTCGATGTTTGAATGCTTGAGAGTAGATGCTTGCTTCAAATCTTGCTTCTTAGCTTGTCTCTTCAAGTCTTGAGCACTTGTGATAATGCTTGATGATGATTAGATAAAATGAAAGGAGAAAGCTTCCTTTAATACAAATCTAGGGCACAATCTTCTAGAGAGGCCTACATAGGAGAATGAAATTCCCATTAAACCTATGCCCTTAGAAGTGGACCTATATTAAATATAATTTAAGAATTGTTGCTTCAAAGACCAAAACAGCCGACCCGAAAGCGGGAATTAAACTTTTCCGAAGCCCAAGATCCGGAAATCCCAAAAATCTAAAATTTGGACCCCAGGTCAAAAAAAAGGTCGATTGTGACCTAGGTCAAGGTTGAGGTCGACCTTGACCCTGAGGCCAAAATCCCAGTTTGTAGTTTAGGATGCCAGAAACAGGCTGGAAAAAGTGGGAAATGGGGAAAAATAGGGGAAAATCCAAATCTAATTCAGAGACCCATTCAAGGCACTTGACATGACCCCAAACCACTTACTCGTAAGGCTAAACCAGTCTACAATGGAAGTGCTTCCATTTTACGACTATACACAAGCTTTATGATAAAGGTTGTTGCTTTAAATGTAACAAGAAGAATCTATTTAAACTATATGATGATCTTTAATTTTCAATTAGTTTGAAATGCACGAAGGAGCATCAACGGTTGGTAGTTTGGAGCAAAGTAAATTAATGTGATGGACAAGTAGATAGGAAGAGTTTGCTATGTTGTGGTCAACCTTTATTTCATGTTGGAGCAAAACTCATAGAAACAACGAGCATTTTATATTGGGGTGGGTCCCACATAAACAATGGACATGTTGACTACTTTTANAATGCACGAAGGAGCATCAACGGTTGGTAGTTTGGAGCAAAGTAAATTAATGTGATGGACAAGTAGATAGGAAGAGTTTGTTATGTTGTGGTCAACCTTTATTTCATGTTGGAGCAAAACTCATAGAAACAACGAGCATTTTATATTGGGGTGGGTCCCACATAAACAATGGACATGTTGACTACTTTTATATTGGGGATAAACAATGGGCATCTTGATGATGTGTTGCAAAAATTTAGTTGAGTGGGGTATTTAAGTTGAAGTAATGTTCAATTAGATTGAAATGCACAAAGGATTTGTATAACACTATAAGTTAAAGTAATTTTCAATTAAGTGAAACATACTAAAAGTTAAAGTATTTTTCAATTAGGGTGAAATACAACCTACAAACCTCAATAACACTTTAAGTTAAAGTAATTTTCAACTTACAATCATACATATATCCTTGCATTATCTAAACATCCTAATGACGGATTACAAGAGGGATTCTAGCTACACAATCAAATCTACACGCAATTAAATGATATTGGCTTGGATTGTTGAAATTTGATAACATTAATAGATTGAAATACACAAAAGAACATCAATAACCCTTTAAGTTAAAGTAATTTTCAACTAGAATGAAAAATACCAAGGAATTTTAAAAACAAGATTTATGACAAGGAATTTAAGACAGTAGTAGCTGGAATTGGTCAAAAGTAACTACATTAACACAAAGTTTAATAGCAATATAAATGAATACTTCCAAACTCAAAGATTCAAAATGTATTAGATCTACCCTTTGATACAAAATGGTAGCCAAAAGAAAACCATTTCCAACTACATTGAAAACTAAATCTGAAAACAAAAAATGGTGTCCTTTCTCCCTCTGCAATTAGAATTGAAAATAACAAATAAAAATCCTCTGCCCATAGCACAAAGTCTTCAACCAAAGGTGGAATCTGGAACCCTCACCTTCTCTTTTCCTGGCATATTTATCTTCTTGCCCCAATGATGTTTGTCAGTTATAGTAACTGATTCTTGAAACTATTTCCTTTTAATCTCTTTAATCTTTTTCCTTCTGTTCGATAATATTCCTCACCTTTTTAATTTGATATCTCCATAAACTATTTATGCAAAGTTTATAAAGATATACTTCAATGTTTTAAATGATATTTAGATAGGTGGCATATGAATACATTAGTGAGAAATAAAAAATTCTTGATGCTCAGTCAAATTGTGTCTCAGTACAGGGGGCATAACTTTTGACCCCACCGTGGATCTTGCCAATTTTCAGATATGTTTTCAAAAACATAATTATCTCAATCCTCGCTGGAGCAATTGCTAAAATTATGCCTGAGGCAAATGTTATTCACTATTGTGTGCAGGTCTATCATACTTTCATAAAATCAGAATTGCCAAAAGATAGTTTCCAATCACTTTCACATCCTCGGTATCAACCTTATATTTACCATATTTTCTTATATCCATTAGATGGATTTCTGATTTATTTCATCCATCTTCACATTCCTGGATTTCCAAAATCATTTGTTGTAGCTCCTCTTTACTATCAAATACCCAGTGAGATTTCATTGCTTATACTCTTGAGACATGAATCTTTAATTAAAATAATAACATGCTCACCATTTTTAGAGAGCCCACTCTTAAGTGAAAGACAAGATTTCCCAACATGGTTGTTTTTAACCTATTTGCGACTGTGATTTGCAAATTCATGGATGGCTGGTACTATGGTCACTCCAAAAGAAAGTAATTCCTCCTTCATTTCACCCATGAATAGTCTTCAAGCTTATATTAACAGAGTCTTAGAATGAACTATCCACTAAAGTGATTTGTTCATTTGAAAGATGTTGCATCTTCTAACCACATGGATTTACCCTTCATTGATGTTTACAAAGATAAATAACAATCTTTGAATACTTGTCTTATACCTTTCAATTGTTGAGACCATTGAATCCATTAACCCACTAGTTTTTTAAGCATTCATGCATTACTTTTATAGGTTCTTGAATTCATCAAGGAGCAGAGTAGATGAAGTTGAGTATTTGAAAATATGAACCTTTTTCATCACCATGTCATGTTCTTGAACTGATGAATTTGACCCACTAAAATTGTTCCCTTTTGAACTATCTTTTTGAATTGTTGAACCATTAAACCAGTCTGAAACAAGTTGAACCTGTCTGAACCAAAATGAAAATGTGAGAACCTCATTGAACTTGGCTGATCTTGTTTGAACTTCTTTGAACCATTTTGAACCGGATTCAATGAGGTCAAGACCCAAATAGAACCGATACATAAACCTCAAGTAAGGATTGAGATGCAGAAGTTTCATATTTTGAAAATTTTAAATTGGGGTTTATGCCGAGGCTAACATTGGCTCTACAGGGGGACTATTTTTTTATTATAGAAAAACACCAAAACTAACAAAGTGAGCTACACCTAAGCACAACAAAAACTTTATTTACAAGGAATAGAGCAAACAACCCATACCTTAAGAAATGCATCTGGCTGCTCATATGAAGTCATTGATAGGCTGAGAAAAGTATGATCCACTACAAGACAGGAATACATGTCCTTGAAGAACCTACAAGCATGGATTTGACATGCAAGCCAAAATGATTTTCGTTGAAACAAATAAACCATAATGCATAAACTCAGCACCAAAAGCCCACCTCCTATCATATACTTCTTGAGGCAAAATAGGCGCACTATGTCGTAGGGGTTGAACAACAACATCTTCTTCCTCACTTTTCATAGTTCTTTTTGAAGAATGAGACAAAGCTCTAATGGAGCACCCTTTATACATGCTTTGGTGGTGACTAACATTAATTAATGACATACTTTCACTAAGTGCATGGAGACCACAATGCAACTCATTAATCAACATTTCTTGATCAACATTAGGCAAGACAAGGAAGATATGTGAATCTTTATTTTTAGAAATTAAAGGCTCAAAGATTAAGCCAGTATTTACCTTATCCATGCCTTTTTATCTTCAATATTTTCTTCTTCTATGACAGCACCAACACAACTTTCAGATTTCCTTTGCGTCTCTTCTTCTTCACTATCATTAATATGTTCTTCAAATTTATAGTCAGCCATATAAAGAGCATCATTTGCACATGGGGAATCATCTTCAATAATTTTATCATCGCATATTTGATCAACTTTGTCTATGTTGTCATCATAATTATCAATCTTTATAATATCTAATGATGCAAATTCACCTTCTTCAGGAACACTCAAACTTTGAGCAAGCAAGTGATGCTCACCAATAGTCTTATTTTCAATATCTTGCAAAGTCTTGAGTAAAGAAGAGTGCATTTCACGAGGCTGAAATCTCATACCATGGTACAAGCTTGTCAAGAAATTAGTTTGCACTGGCTTAATCACATTACTCTTCTAAGAATAAAAATCATCATCATCACTATCGTTGTCATCAGTCATCAGAGCAACACAAAATGGTCTTTGTTGGAGGCCAGCCATAATTTAGGATCCAAAAATAGAGTTGCCAATATCTTTATATGTAGAGATAATTCAAAATTATGAGAAAACAAAACACCAATCTTGCACTTTGGGATCCTCAGTAGAGTTGCCAAAAATCTGTTAGTGAACAGATTTATCTTTTAACAAAACCCTTTCAAAATAACTCCTGAATGCCCAAATAAGAAGACAAAACTCTGCAACTAACAATTGAGACGCTTGCAATGGTTATGTGCAAGTGCTCTCAGAATTTTTATGTGAAGGTATAGCTCCCTTCATTGGATTTGCAATTAATAGAATCGATGGTATGCCTTTAACTGGAAGGCCCAGAAGGCGAGCAACCATCTATCCATAAACATGGGATAGATGTGAAAATTTACAAATAGGTAAATACAAACTCATAACTCAAAGATTCTCATCCCAACACTTACAAACAACAGATTGAAAGAAAGAACAAGATTTATTTCAGATTATGTGATACATGAAATTCAAAGATTTCTTTGTATACACGAAAAGACATTAGTAGCTGGAATTTATCAAAAGTAACTACATTAACACAAAGTTTAATAGCAATATAAAAGAATACTTCCAAACTCAAAGATTCAAAATGTATGACATCTACCCTCTAATACAGAATGGTAGCCAAAAGACAACCATTTCCAACTACACAGAAAACTAAATCTAAAAAAAAAAATGTTGTCCTTTCTCCCTCTACAATTACAATTGAAAACAACAAATAAAAACCCTCTACCCATAGCACAAAGTCTTCAGCCAAAGGTGGAATCTGGAACCCTCACCTTCTCTTTTCCTAGCATATTTATCTTCTTGCCCCGATGATGTTTGTCAGTTGTAGTAACTGATTCTTGAAACTATTTCCACTTAATCTCTTTAATCTTTTTCCTTCTTTCCAATAACATTCCTCACCTTTTTAATTTGATATATTCATAAAATATTTATGCAAAGTTTATAAAGATATACTTCAATGTTTTAAATGATATTTGGATAGGTGGCATATGAATACATTAGTGAGAAATTAAAAAAATCTTGATGTTGGGCGGATTAAAAATATTTCTCACTCAAATTGGGTCTCAATACATGGGGCATAACTTTTTACCCCACCGTTGGATCTTTCCAATGTTTGGATATGTTTTCAAAAACCTAATTATCTAAATCCTCACCGGAGAGATTTCTAAAATTATACCTGAGGCAAAAGTTATTCACTACTGTGTGCAAGTCTATCATACTATCATAAAATCAGAATTGCCAAAATAAAGTTTCTAGTCACTTTCACATCCTCAACATCAGCCATATATTTACCATGTTTGCTTATATCCATTCGATGAATTTATGATTTATTTCATCCATCTTCACATTCTTGGATTTCCAAAATCATTTTTTGTAGCTCCTCTTTACTATCAAATACCCGGTGAGATTTCATTGCTTATACTCTTGGGACATGAATCTTTAATTAAAATAATAACATGCTCACCATTTTTAGAGAGCCCACTCTTAAGTGAAATACAAGATTTCCTAGCATGGTTGTTTTTAACCTATTTGTGACTATGATTTGAAAAATCATGGATGGATGGTACTATGGTCACTCCAAAAGAAAGTATTTCCTCCTTCATCTCACCCATGAATAGTCTTCAAGCTTATATTAGCAGAGTCTTAGAATGAACTGTCCACTAAAGTGATTTGTTCCTTTGAAAGATGTTACATCTTCTAACCAAATGGATTTACCATCCATTAATGTTTACAAATATTAATAACAATCTTTGAATACTTATCTTATACATTTCAATTGTTGAGACCGTTAAATCCATTAACCCACTAGTTTTTAAAGCATTCATGCATTACTTTTATAGGTTCTTGAATTCATCAAGGAGAAGAGTAGATGAAGTTGAATATTTAAAAATATGAACCTTTTTGGTCACCATGTCATGTTCTTGAACTGATGAATTTGACCCACTAAAATTGTTCCCTTTGAACTATCTTTTCGAACTGTTGAACCATTGAACCAGTCTGAAACAAGTTGAACATGTATGAACCTATTGAGCTGCTCTAAACCAAAATGAAAATGTGAGAACCTCATTGAACTTGGCTGATCTTGTTTGAACTTATTTCAACCATTTTGAACCGATTTTAATGAGGTTCAAGACCCAAATAGAACCGAGACATAGACCTCAAGTCAGGATTGAGATGCAGAAGTTTCATATTTTGAAAATTTTAAATTGGGGTTTATGCGGGGGCTAATAGTGTGTGTGTGTGTGTGTGTGTGTGTGTGTGTGTGTGTGTGTGTGTGTGTGTGTACATATATNTTTGAAAATTTTAAATTGGGGTTTATGCGGGGGCTAATAGTGTGTGTGTGTGTGTGTGTGTGTGTGTGTGTGTGTGTGTGTGTGTGTGTACATATATATGTATATATGTATATACATATGTATGTACACACACACACACACATATATTAAAATGGTCATCTTGCAACCCTACCACAATTCTACAAAAAAGTCATTTGAATGGTTGAAGAATAAACTACACAAGCAACTGAGAGTCGTGAAACATTAAAGCATTATATCAACAAAAAGAGAAAAACACCAAGAAAAGGGCATTCATCCCTGAGAGACAACTTTCTTCCCATTTTTCTTTGTCTTCTACACTTGCAAGGGTCATTGAACTAGAAGTCACTTGGCTCAAATATTGGCTTCAACCCTCCCTTCTTCTTTTCTTATGCCTCAACCCAAGCCAACACTTCCCTCTCATGCAAGAACTCAAAGAGAGATTCTCATCCAACTTGGGCATCCATTCTACATTCTTCCCATGATCCTTTAGCGCTCCAAATGATAAAAGGCACAAGGTTGTCCTCTCTTGCACCTACATCTCGCGAGTCACCTTCTTCATCCTTAATACCTTTCCTTGCTATAACTGAGGCTAAGATTGCCTTTAATCCAAAGACCCACTCATCATCAATGCATTCTCTCACTACCTACTCCACTTCTACCTTGTTTTCAAACTTCAATCCCTAGGCCAAAAACATTGAACCAATATCACCACACCCGACACCAATGTTCAGTCTTCTGAAATCTTCTCTGAGAATGAGATCCAAAATTTGCAAAAATATGGAATCATGAATTTTAAATACACCCTTTTGTTTTTTCTTTGAAATATGACCTAGAAAAGCCAGTTTTTGCGTCACCATTAATGTAGTAAAAATTATCTTTATAATTCTAGTTTCCCTTATCAACCTCAAAGCAACTGCTTCCAGGTTACTCTATGCAAAAATGAAAATATAAATTTCTTTTAAAGCCCAAGTTGCTCGAGAATGAAATCCTTGAATTAATGATCATTGCCCCATCCATCTTGAATCTTACTAAATAATGATGGCATATTTCACAATGGCAGTTATTAGCATTTATTGACACTGCCCATTTGGACAAGGTATTCACCACATGATTTCCAGAGTGGTACATGTGTGATATTTTAAAAGCTTGAATGTATACAATATTTTACATGTAGATTTTATGAATTTATTAATTTTCCATGTAGGTGTTTTGCCTTGTATTAAAGCATTCATAATAGTCATCGAGACACCCTCCAAATTGATTTTTTCAACTCTGAGTTTTTTCACCAATAAGACTACTTCAAATGTTGTTTTAACTTCAACAATATTGATTGTGTTATCCTTTAAATTTTTTAATCCAATTGCTATGATATTTCCCTTGAAATGTCTTGCCATGACACCTGCACTAGGAGGACTATAGGGTTCCCCTTTGAAACTCCATCAAAGTTGACCTTAATCCACCCTTCCTCTAGACGTTCCAACTTCACCTCTTTGCTCGTCAATGGAGTTGGATTAACCTAATTAATCCCATTAACATGCCTTATGACAACATTTGTTACTTTAAATGTAACAAAAATAATATATTTAAACTATATGATGATCTTTAGTTTTTAATTATTGTTTTCAACATGTGAGATAATTGAATTCTTTTTTATTAAGAATTGCTTTATTTGATGAAATTAATTTAATTGGAAGAATTTAATTAGTAAGTTTAAATATTTGAATTTAAACTATAG
>MU228458.1:403312-416582 GCA_018584345.1 Thuja plicata | reverse complement strand
AGGCCAGAGACAGGAAAATCATCTTAACAGAAAATAAGCTTCTATTAACAGAATGAAATTACAATACAATCTCCTTATGAAATACAAAGCGGTGAATCCTTATAAAGGATACCGAAACCCTAAAAGGAAAACTACTAGGAAATGGAAACTTTCCTAAGTCTAACTTAAGCAAAAAGTAGATAAACTAATAATTAACTAATTTAATTATTAGTAATACTCGACTACTCTAACACATATGACCAGTGATAAGAGAAAATTTGTGAGATTTGATAACTATGATGGTGGAATGGTAATATGGGGAGATAATTCTAATGGTGAGATCAAAGGAAGAGGTTTGATTTCCCTGGATGGAAATAATAATGTTGATGATATACTATATGTTGAAGGTTTGAAACATAATCTTCTAAGTGTTGGGCAGTTGGTGGACAAAGGGTATGACTTGAATTTCAACAATGACACATGCAAGATCTTGAACAACTCAGGGATAGAGATAGCAATGGGAGCCAAGACAAAAGGTAATGTATTTCATTTGAATACTAGCTAAATAAGTTGCTTGATTTCTCAAATAGATGAAAGATGGTTATGGTATAAGAGGTTATGTCATGTGAACTTTGATAACATTATTTCTATAAGTTATACTTCTACTGCTAGAGACTTTCTTGGGATAAAGAAGCCTATTAATATTATTTATAAGGAATTTCAATTGGGTAAGAAAACAAGATTTACTTTCCATTCCAAATCTAAAAATTCTAATGGATTGTTAGATCTTGTTCATACTGACTTGTGTGATCCTGCCAAGACAAGAACCTTGCAAAGCAACAAATACTTTATGTTGCTCATTGATGATTACTCAAGGATGGTATATGTGACCTTCTTGAAAGATAAGTTTGAAGCTTTTAACAAGTTTAAGATCTTCATGTTTGTGGTTGAGAATAAGATAGAAATGTCTGAGATCTAATAGAGGAGGTGAATTTCTATCAAGTGATTTAATACTTTTTGTGAGATGCATAGAATAAGGAGACAATTTTTTTCTCTATGGACCCCACACTAGAATGGAGTTGTGGAAAGGAAGAATACATCATTTCTAGAAAGTGTTAGGACTATGGTTCTTTAGAGGAATGTTTTGTGCATGTTTTGGAGAGAATCAATCAATGTTGCAGTATACAGTCTTAACCGAGTGCAAATCAAAGGAGAAATAGGTAAGACACCTTATAAAATTTGGTGTGGAAGTGTGCCTATAGTCAAGTACTTTATAATTTTTGGTGGTAAATACTATATCAAAAGAGATGAAGACATAGTAAAGTTTGATATAAGAAGTTATGAAGGTATATTCGTTGGCTAGTTTACCAAAAGTAAGGCATATATGTGTTACAACAAGAGGTTGAAGAAGCTAGTAGAGAGTGCCAATGTGAAAGTGGATGAAAGCCTTGAGAATCTATCTAGGTCCAGTGGAATTGATTTCGATGATCAAAATGATAGTAGTAATCATAGATAAATACAATAAGTTCAAATCCAATCTCCTAGTATCATAGTGAATACTAATGATGATGCCTACACAAGTGAAGAAGAGGAAGCACAAAAGCTTGTGATAAAGCATAAGACACCAAGGTATGTGAGACTAGAGTAGGTTCCTACTAAGGACCGGATAGATAATATATTCACCAAGCCTTTGCGTAAGGATACATTTGTGTATCTTAGAGGTAAGTTATGGGTAATCACCCCTCTTGATCAGAACTAAGATGCAAAAGGTTGCATCTTTCCAGCGCACTTCAAGGAGATATCTTTTAAGGTGGATTGGTGTTTTGGAGGCTACTACTCAGGGGGTGTAGTAAGTATAGAAAGATATAGTTGAAGGTAAGGAAAGATAAGATCATGATTAATCAAGGCAGATCAGAGAATAGATGTCCCTCTGCCATTGATGTCAAAGGGGGAGAAGAGAGCATATGAAAAAATAATAGTTACTTGCACATAATAAAATGCCTCAGTTAAGAAGAAGAGTGCATATCTAAGGGGGAGTAGCTGATGGTGAGAAGACTACGTAATAGGATTTTTTTTTATCAGTAATAGTTGTTGTGATTTATTGATAGTCAAAAGGGAAAAGCTTGGCCCGATACAAGGGTGATAACAAGCAGGGGTATCACCTCCCCAGGATTCCAATAAAATAGCATAAAGGACTGAAAGACAAAATTATTTGCACCCTACAAGTTAAGATTTACTTTTAGCCTCCCCTTTTGAGTGAGAGCGGAGAACCATATCAAAATTATTAAGTTTCCTATATTTTTTCCCTTTCATCGTAAACCATCCATCCTCAGTGGCAATAGTCTCTTTCAGCCCCTCTAAGGATGTGACTGTTGGGGTTCTCCCACTCCCCTTTTCACTAAGTCTCTCTGCCCAAATCACACTTACTCTAGCCTCCAGACCCGAACCCTTGTTCCCCAACGGTCGAATATTCTCGATGCCTGTTGGTGTGCCAATCCCTACCCCATGATCATGAGAAGTGCCCAGTGAATGATCATTTGGCATAGGTTTCTCATTTCTCACCTTCATTGGGGTCTCCACATGAGTTGTCTATGGGGGCTTCTGAGTCTTCGCCATGGCAGCCACCTGTGTGAAGCTCCTATGTTCTTCCCCTTTCTTCTCTATTATGTAGTGTTGTTCAATGACATATTTCCACCATGATGTTGCCTTAGATCTCTTATCCCTACTGCAATGTGCAGCTAGATGCCCAATTTGGAAGCATCGTCTGCATCTAAAGGGAACATTCTCATAGTCCAAAGATTGTGTCCACAAACCTTTGGAAGTTTTAATCAAAATTGCCTCTAGGAGGCTGGAAGAGACATCCATTTCTACCAAGATTCGAGCAAAGGTAGAGTGAAGCAGATTGGAAGACTCCAAATCAACCATTAAAAAGTCACCTAATGAATTCCCAACCTCTTCCAACAAAGATTCAAACCAAAGGTGCAAGGGAAGATTAGGAAGCCTTACCCACAAAAGCATTGTATTGAAGGTCTCAGTTGTTGGATGAAAGGCAGGGTGCCATGCTTTTAAACTTAGTGAAAACTTCTCCTCCCAAAGCCAGAAATGTTCACATAGAACCTTATTTCTGTCCTGGGGTTTTTCAAAGACAGTAATAAAGAATCCCTTTGCAACCGGATAGATTTGAATATCCCCCTCGATTACAAGCTCCCAGTTGTCTAAAATCCAAGAGTCCGGGTTAGGTAAGCTTGGCCAGTGCCCATGGAAGCATCTTATCATCCCCAGATTTGAGAAAATAGAAACATTGTGGGCTATCTCCTCCTCCACCTCAGAGCTCATCTTAACAACCGCATGCTTGGTTTTTGGGGATATGGATCCCTTTACACTGTCCCCACTCTAAATATGAGGCCCTTGGTCTTGCCTAGGAGCCCAGACCCGATCCTGGCACTAGAGTCCCGTCCAGTCCCTAACTCCCATAGGGTTTTTCTTTTCCAAAACCCCAACTGTCATTCCCATTGTGATCTTTCTCACTGGAAAGCACCCCCTTCCCACCATTTTTAGGGGTTGCCAGCCCTGCATTGTCTTTGGAACCCTCTGGCACCCACGCCCGCTTCTCCCTGTGGGCTATCCCCAACCAAAGGCTGCCATGTCCAGAGCTCAGATCATGAGCCCTTAAGTGATCTTAGTCCTCCTTGTAGGACATAGCCACAATAGCACATGGATACCCAGCGGACCAACACTGTCACTTGCCGTCAGCGACACCTCCTGGAAGGCCAAAGCCCTAGCACCCGTAAACGCAGAAGCCATCCTCCAAAAATGCTATGCAATATTATTCAACCTACAAGCAATCATTGATCATCGCTTAATGATTTTAAGAGTATGTAATAGGATTGGAACCGAGGGAATATTGATTTTAGGGAAAACAAAGATAGAGATATCTTGAAGCAAGATGAGTTAGAGAGACTCTGAAGGATAATTGTGGATATTGCTGATACTACTATTGTTTATATTTCTTGGATGAAGATTATTGGTTTTTGATTGCTTTACTTATTTTTTCAATCATATGTTGCCATCAATTCCAAAGGGCGATACTTTTGGCAAGTTTAGATGTGTTTTCATTGATATCAACATGTTTGTTAAGTAGTTTTGCCAGAGGAGCAATATTTTTAGAGGCATGGTGAAGAATGATTACTGTATACACCATAAATTGGTCAACCAAATTCAAAGTGGTAAAATTGAGTGAACATCATGGATTAATTAACAACCATTAATTAATTAAATTCAAGCCAAGATGGATTAATTAAACTATGTAATTGAATTAATCAATTAGTTATATAGTTCAATTAAATAAATCATATCCAACCCATCTAATTCCCCTACATGGTTAATTTAATTAATTGTTTGAATTAATTAATTCCTAATTTCAAAAAAGGGGACAAAAATAAACTAGCTAATGAGAAGAGAGGGTTGAAAGCACATAGATCACTCCAAGCTTCGCTATCTTAACCACTCATTTAGTATTTTCTATCCTCACCACTCATGTTGTCATCTTGTCCTCTTATTTGAAACACAACTCAACTTCTCTCATCCAATCATGGTTAAATCACTCTACCCCCTGCCCTTGGGGGAAAATATTACAAATAGAATGCATTTCTCAATGAAAACCACCACTTTACATCCACTATCATTTTCACCATTATTATATTCAAATATGCTTCCGTGTTTAGAGTAATTTGAGTTCAATCTAGCATTGTATTAGCATAATTATCTTTCAACTCATCATCTAGCATAATTGCACATCATTTTCACTCTTATTTTAGGGATTGTCACTTTAGGATTTCTTATTTTCATCTGAGAGTACTCTTATATTATTCTCATATAGGGAAACATGAGATGTTCTTGAGTATTTTGGTTTCAAATAGCTTAATTAGTCAATTTGTGTTAAAATAGTTGAATTAAGGTCTCATGATGGTATTTTACATACTATAGTTACTAAGGATGAGGAGTCACACACCTCATGGGATGATGTAGAGTTTTTTACTAGGTCCATGTCAAGTTTCATGTGTTTACATAATGATTTGAGTAAGCTATGAGATCACATATGGTGACTGGCTACTTTATTGTCTGCTAGTGTAACAGAGTTGTAGAGATTGGCTTCGTGCACGTACACGTACACAGGTTGAGATCTTTGGTCATGCAACTGGAAATGTATTTAAGACATGGTGATGTGTATTCCATAAAAATGGTTCATGATCCTAAAGGTCTGCAAGGAATTTTCAAGTGTTATAGAGGAAGGGGATAGTGTTCTTGGGGGTATAGCATAAAATGCTGACAAATCTATTAGCTATGATGGATTTGATTGTTTTTTTGAAATTTATGACACCTAAGGATATTCTTGTCCTATGTTCTTGATGAGTTGGTGGTCTACATCGATCAAGGTGACAAGATTTAAAGGGAATTTCAAGCTGGTCATAAGTTTTCTTATGTTCTTGTCTAACTTGATCAGTAAAACATTTATGGGTGATCAGTAAAATATTTTTTGGAAGAGTTATGATATCGAGGTGGTTATGAAGGATTTAAGCTATGTTTGGTTGAATTTCTTTGATTAGGATCATTGATTTTGGTGTGGTATGATTAAAATTGGAAGTTAGATTTTTGTCGATTTGTTCTACATAAAAGGGTTGATGAATTACAACAAAGGTGGTGGTTGTGCAAGAGAATGATTGATTGTGAACGCCAATGATTGCTTGTGAAGTAGTTGTGCAGATCTAGTGAAGTTTGAATTTATTATCTGAAGGAGTCAGAGAGAATTGTAATAGAGATCTGATTATACTTCAATGAAATTAACCAAGGCATAATTAAATGCTACTATACAATTCAAAAATTCATCAGATTGCAGTTTTGTTTATTTTTGTAAGATAGTAAGTCTTCCTTAGGGTTGGAGCCCAAGGTAGTTTGAGCAGTGAACTCTAAGAAATGTACATGAATTCATGTACATTCCTCATTTGTAATAAGCTTATACTTCTAACAAGGTATTAGTCTTATCGTGCGTTCAAGCCCCACCATGGTTTTCACCCTGATTTGGGTTTCCATGATAAAAAATACTTATGTTATGTGTTGTAGATTTTTATTGATTTGTGAATACATGTTGTTTCATTCTAAATAAGAGATAAGGGTTTCAAAGTTTAAGGGTTTTAAAGAGTTAGATTTTTTGGAGCAATTGATTCACCCACCCCCCCCTTCTTAGTTTCTTGTTGTTTTATTTCCTACATGAAATGTCATCATTCCCCAAAGGTAGTAGAACTATAAGAACAATGGAATAATGTCACGTAAGAGTCATGAAGAATATTTTTTTGGGTCAACATCCCAAACACCAAAAAGAATAGGTAGCTACCATTTTGGATCATCCCCAATCAGACAACACAAAGACACAATTACGAATAGTGACACATGCATAACATATAGAAGTGAGATACAATTAGAAGAATGTTTAGGATATTTTGATTCCTTTATCACCTTGCACTAATATAGAAACAAGGGTCGTTTAAAGAAATCTAAACAAAAAATATAAAAAGCAACACATCACGAGGGAAGCACATCACAGTAAACATGCAAACACACAAAATCCATCACACAAGAGGAGCTAGTCAAGCGTATCACCTCCCCCCCATCTCGGTCTATATTGTTTAGGGAAGGTGGGAAAATCACAAGAGGAGAAACATCTAGCATGGTAGATGGAATAATGGTCAGTTCCGAACAAGGGCCATGTTGTAATGATGGGTCACTTTTCTCATCACTAGGAGTGATAGATCATTGTTGTGAAAATATAGCTAGCAAATCATGATTAACATCAATAAGCTTATACATGTCATCATAATCACTAGCATGAATATCATTGTTAGTATTTAAAGCATCATCATCAAGAGTATCTTCTTCATCCAAATTAATTGTAATAGAATCTAAGATACAAATAACATTATCATGTTTGTTCAATTTGATATTTTCAAGTTAACTTCCTGGTGCAGGAACACCCTTAAAACATGGAAGAAATCCTCCAATTCATGGGATGAACAACTACCCTAGGACCATGTAAAAGTTCATTGGACTCAAAACTTGTAATAGAACCACTTTGTAAGACCCTTTACCAAGTAGCTATTTATATAAACCTCTTGGTCAAATTTGGTCAAAGGATCACCAAGAAGGTCACTTAGGTTTTTTTTAGGATCTTTACATGTGTTTTTTATAGTTTTTTCTCATGTGGAACCTTAGGTGTTAGCAAAATGGTTGAATTTCTCATTAGGAGCAAAAAGTGCAAAAATGCATAAAATGTTGCTATGCAAAAGTTGTCAACTTTTGCAACTTTTTGTAACTAAACTCCCAAATGGTCGCAACCTTTGAAAATCAGTTGTGGACAATGGGAAATGTCTATATGTACCGCATTTGGTCGGGTCAGAGGCATGATGATGTAATTTGGACATTTTAATCAATAAAATTTATACTTTTTTCTGTAATTCTGCAAGTGTTTTTATGGTACAGATTTGTATGGATGAATGAAGGCCTGAGACCAATTGGAAAAATTAGGTGATCAAATTACCTTTCATTAAAGACTAGTTTGGGATTTTGAGGAGCTATGTAGAGGGAGATATCCTATTTTCTGTCAATAGAGGTGGGTAAAAGCACAAAGTTGTGTCACGTTTTAGGACCACTTATCAGCACAGCTAAACTTGAGTGTTTCTAAATAAAAATTAATTTTCATCAAACATATGGTCTAGCTAGATTCATTCTAGCTAAGCTAGATAAGTGGCTAAACTTTTCCAATTGGAAATGTCTATTAAATGCATGTTTTATACCAATTACCAAAGAAATAAAATTATTTCAGAAAATCGATGTTTCAATAACCCTTACTCTTTTTAATGATATTTTTAAAAAAATATAAAAAATACCCTTTTGTAGAGCTCAGAGTCAAGATTATTTTCATATAAAGTTTATAATATTTTGATTAGATCTAATATATTATAATTTCAAAATATAACAAGTAGGTATTTTAACATTCGAGAAGATGTTACTTCAAATAAATAAATAAATAGTAAATCATATCAAAAAAATTTAAAATTTATATTTAACACTAGAGGAGAGAGTCCTCTTCAAGAATATGTAATTTTTTTCTAAATGGTGTAGATTTGATAGGGGAAATTTGGAGGGAGGTGAAAACTGTCAATTTCAGTTAAGTTCAACTTTGAGCAGTTATAACAGAGAAAATACACATTGAAAACCAATCTTTCTTCTTTTTTGCACTAGCTATACATTTTATCTATAACATATTTTTAAATCAGGGGGAAAATAGATTATTTGCATATACTTGTTTGGAGGGAACTAGACCCCAGATTTTCAGCAGTTTTCAACAATGGAAAAATGGACTTCAAAAATTAAAAAACTATGTACATTCTTGTTCAATTTTTTTTAAAAAAATTATATACATAAACTTAATCCATTTTTACACATTTATTTAGTTTACATCATCCTCAAATTCTAAATACAAATGCCACCTTTTATGTCGTTAAAGTTGAACAGTTCACAGAGAAATACCAATTTCTCATCTTGCCACCGTTAAGAAAATATGAAACTCAGTGAGATGAGACCTTTCCATGTTTAATTTATGATTTTGGAGGTCATTTTAAGGATGGAGTGTGGCCCATGTGAGTTTGGAAGCATTTAGGTAGACATCTCTATGTGGCTACCTATGCACAGTTTCAGAGATTGAGAGGTTGGATCAAGTTGGGGTGGAACCAAGGCTTAAGAACTTGGATTTGGTAGTTGTAGAACCTATCCTAACCAGAAAAGTGATCAGGAGAGCCTTTATTGAGGAATTAAGACAATTCCTTTGCAAATGTGACCTAATTAGGTCTATTAGGCCGAGTGAAGAATTGGAAAGTTGAGGCCTCAAATAAAAGACCCAGTCTTGAGTTTGGTGAATCCTCATGATATTCTAAAAGGGTGTCCAAAACATTGGGAACAATTAGGATACCTAGGATTTTAAATAGGTTTGTAGCCATAAAACTCACTGGAAGGGGCTACAATGATTAGGACCCCCAAAGAAGGAAGTATCCCCTCAAGTATTGGTAGACGAGATTGGTCTATTGAATCTTGACATTTAAGGTCCAAGTAGAAAGTATACAAAGTGGTTTCACCCCATTCAACCATTAGTGTAATTTTTTCAACCTATTGCGTATTTTCCCTTTAGGGTCACTTGGTGTCTAGAAGGGTGCTTAAACTTGTGTTTGAGTTTGAGATGGAACCTTGCAACCAGATGGAATAAGGAAACATGGAGGCCATGAAATGATGTTATTAAGGTTTGGAAAGAGTACAAAGGTGAGATCCCTTGATTGGATTCCCTAGAAGTAGTGTTGAAGCATACCAATGGTAGGCTTGATGTGAGTAGTTGTATCTCACAAAGAGGGAAAAATTCCACATTGTTGGGTTCAATATTTAATTAGTATTCAAAGTTTGAAAGATGAGATAAATAGTCTCAAAGGAAGAGTTGATAGGAGGGAAGGTGAATACCTAGGAGATAGGGGAGAAGAAGAGGATACCCCTGAGCATTAAGATCGGGAAGGAGAGATACATGTAGACCACATGTACCTTGTGGATGCCCTCAAATCAGTGGCAAGGAGAACCACTGACAATAAGTTGGATGTGCCTATATTTAATGGAAAGATGGACCTTGATGTGGTTACTGGATGGATTGATGCATTGGACTGCTTCTTTGAGTGTGATGATATCCCTGAGAACCAGTGGATCAAGATTGCAAAATCAAAATTGAAAGGTGTAGTGTTAACATGGTGGAACTTTCTCCAAGGAGAAAGAGTCAAAGAGGGAAAGAATATGATTTCCTATTGGAAGACAATGGTGGCTAATGTTAAGGAGGCCTACATCCCTGAATACTATGAAGTGCAACTTCATAGGAGAAGATAAAACCTAAGACAAAAATACATGGATGTGAGTGGCTACACAAAAGAATTTCAGAGATTGTGCTTGAAAACCAAGACATCAGAGAGTGAGAGTGAAAGGATAGCTAGATATTTGAATGGCTCAAGGATGAATATCTAGGATGAACTAAATATTTGCAGCCTTGGCACAGTGTAGAAGTGCTATCAATTGGCACTAAAGGTAGAAGACAAGATCAAGAGAATACAAGACCAAAACAGTAGGGGAAGGGGAAACAACAATAAGAACTTTAGAGGTAGGTGAAACTCTTGGGGAAGAGGAAAACCCCCAAAACCTTTTGAACAAGGTTAAATAGATATAGAGAAAGAAGAGTCAAGCCCTAGAGGCCATTTTAGAGGAAGGGGACCATTTGGAAGAGGAAGATTCAAATGAAGGAACAATGGATCCTTAAACACTTCAATTGCAATCAATTGGGACGCCATGCCAGCAGATGCCCTAAAAGGGTAGGATCAAATTCACATGGGGAGAGAAGAACACAATTAATCAAAGAAGACACTCAGTCAAAAGAACTAGATCCTGAAGAGGGTGTGTGATTGATGACGAGACAAACCTTGTTGCAGACACCTCAATTTCAAGAACCCCCACAAAGGAAGAATCTATTCAGAACCAATTACAAATTTCAAGGAAAGGTATGTAAGTTGCTAATTGATTATGGCTCAAAAAAAAATTTAGTGTCAAATGAAATGGTGCAAAAAATAAAGTTACAAATATTTCCACATGCTTGTCCTTATAATGTATCTTGGCTTAAAAAAGGTCAACAGCTTTAGAAAAAGAACAAACTTGGGTCAAATTCTCAATAGGAGATTACAAGGATAAGGTTCTATGTGACATAGTGTAAATTTATGCATGAAATCTACTTTTAGGTAGACCATGGCAATATGATGTGGATTTCATGCATAGTGGAAGAAAAAACACATATACCCTTCTTAAGAATGGTGTCTCCTACACCATGAAGCCTTTGCCGAATCCAAAACCAGAAAAGGAATCCATTGTGATAGTCATTGGGGAGAAATAAATGGTCAAAATAATAGGGGAATCATAAGGAGGGGGCTATGCAGTAGTCCTAAAACCCAAAGATGAGGTAGTTCCAAAAGGAGATAAACCAATACCAAAGAAAGTTCAGAATCTGTTAGATACCTATCAAGATGTCATAGAACATGAACTACCCTCATCCCTCCCACCCTTAAGGGACATAATTCATCAAATTTACTTTATAACAGGAGAATCCTTTCCTAATAAGGCCCCATACAAGATGAATCCCTCACAAAATGGAGAAATATCCAAGCAGGTGCATCAATTGCTAGATAAGGGTCTGATACAAAAAGCATGAGCCCTTGTGCAATCCCATCAGTCTTAGCCCCAAAGAAGGATGGGAAATGAAGACTTTGAACTGACAACAAAGCTGTAAACAAAATTACAATAAAATACAGATTTCCTATTTCAAGAATAGAAGATTAATTGGATCAACTAGGTAATGCATGCTACTTTTCCGAGCTTGACTTGATGTCTAGATACCATCAAATTAGAATCAAACTAGGAGATGAATGAAAATGGAATTAAAAAAATATATAAGGGATATATGAATGGCTTGTCATGTCATTTGGGTTGAGTAATGCACCATCAACCTTCATGAGGCTAATGAATGAGATCTTACATGACTGGAATGGAAAATTTCTTGTAGTTTACCTTGATGAAATTATAATATATAGCAGCAGCAAGAAGGTGATGACATGTAACTGATTGAATGTTTGATAATGTTAAGTTGAAGATAATGCAAGGCATTAAATTAGTTAATGGTTTGTATTTTCATTGATGTCAGCTTGATATCATCTGTACAGTCATGTACATAATGCCAAAGACTTCGGAGAATCAATGGAACAGAGATTATGCTTTCAGAAATGCATAAAAGTCAAGTATTCACTAAGTGACAGACAACATCGACGGAGTACACACCATCGGTAAAGGAAAAGAAAAAGTCACAGTGATGCCTGACGAGTAGAAGATAGTGTTGCCTGATCAAGCAAAATTATAGTGTTGCCCGACAGATAGAGATCCCGAAGCTGACTGGAGTCACACCGATGGAACTGGAAATTGTCACCGACGACTAACTGCAGAATCGACCGACAGAACAGAGAGTTCAGAAAATGACAAAATATCTATCTGGAAGAGCTTAAGGATAGACTTAACTGGTTGTTTTATTTGTTTTATTCAACCAGAGTCAAGTAATTGATTTAAATAAGATTTGTACAATTGGAAAGAAGATAACTACGAGATAAATCAAGAGTTAAAGCGGTAAATCAGATTGGCTGGAATTTTTTTCATGCCAAGAATCAAGAATTAAGGAATATCATGTCTATATAAGAGACAATCATAATTCATTTCCGACAGCAATCACATACATGGAAGGGGAGTGAATAGAAAGAGGATGGTGAAGAGAAACTGGTGAAGGATAACTTCATACAGTCCTGATCAATCAAGCTGAAGAAGAGCTAACAAATTCTACGGACACCGACGAACAATGAAGCACAACATCACAGAGCAAAAAGTGTGGAGCACAAATAATTGAATTAATACATTGATCAGAAAGGTATTGTACTTAAATAGATTTGAAAATCTGCAATTCAAGTTGCATTAGAAACATGTCATAGTGTTTCAGTTTAACCATTGAAGCATCAAGTCTCTTAACAGAGCGGGACTTAACCGTCTTCTATAATTGAGGTATATCCTAACAGATTGCCAAAAAGGTTAACTCGTGAAATTAGCATTGAAATTGCATAAAGCCTATTGACAGCCTAAGAAGAAGGTTGATTCAAGGATGGTAGCAATATTTTCCTAAAGGCTATTGACAGTCTAAGAAGGAGGCTGATTCAAGGATGGTAGCAAAATAGATGCCAGATACTAAGTGACAACCTCTATGTATAAAATCCTTTAACAAGGTCACACTTAACAGTGTGTTTGTAACCTTTAATAGGGTTGTCTCCTGATAGGGCTCACTTCAGAAGAGTGAAAATTTGGGGTACCGGTCCTAGTGGTTTTTCCCTTAACAGGGTTTCCATGTTAAAATCCATGTGTTATGTGTATATGGTTTATTACTTTATTGTTTTACATTTCACATATGCATTTCTGGATTGATTGGTATACTCTGCATATTTATTGAGTATCGGTAAATAGTTTTATTGCTTATCGGTTATCAAGGAGAATAAGGACAGACAAGGTAAACTGATAGACAGTTAATTATTATAAGTATTTCATGGCATGCATCTTGTAGGGACTTAATAATCTGAGGTGT
>MU228458.1:373708-393446 GCA_018584345.1 Thuja plicata | reverse complement strand
TTGGGTTATGATCTATACTTTGCAATGCTTTAAGGAGTTGTTGCAGGTGTATTAGTTTTGGATAGAAGGGAAAAAAATTCCTATTGGTTGGGGAGAGATTGTGATAGAGATGTGGTTGTGGGGGCTAGTCTATGAATGGGGACCATGTGTACTAGCTATGGATAATTACATTAGATTGCATAACATGGGGCATAAAGTATAGGATGTAGAGTCACACTTGTTACAAGTGTGGTCCTTTGAGCACATTGTTGTATTTTCCATGGTCTTTGGTAGACCAATCATATAGGAAGGACAACCCTATGTATATTATTATGATGTATTAGTTCATAGACAAGTGCACCACTCGAGGTATTGGAGATATTTGTTGGACACACTGATGGTTTTCATTTGGAGATCATACATTGGATGTCTAGTGTGCAATGAAGAGGATGGTCATCTCCAATTTTGTAGACAAGAGAGATACCCTATTGGTTGGTCAACACAGTATTCTAGGATCATTGAGATTCAAATTTTGGAAAGGGTGTTGAGACAGTTTGGAGAGAGAAAGGGTTTACCTATTGGACAATTTGATTTTTATGTAATGGATGTCAGAGGTTGGGGACGAGTTGTCCCTATAGTGACAGTAGTGGTATAGTTCACTACATTGGCTTTGGTGAGGTGGGATTGGCTATCAATGATGACATAAGAAGGGACCACATCATAGTGTGATGCATGGTGGCATACTCACATGTTTATTCCTTACATGGATCTAGGAGTTCCAATACCTATTGATATGTATCATCGACCTAGACAACAACAAAGGAGACATGGCAGATGAGGGAAGAGAGGCAAACAAGGAGGGAGGGATGAAAGTAGAGATGGAGGGGATGACAGAGAATGGGGTGGTTATTGAGATGGAGGATGAGGGGTTAGTGGTGATGAGAATGATGGTGGAGACAAAGATGATAGGGGTGGTGGAGGAGTTGTATTTGGTGTAGGTTCCCTAGTAATACTAGCAGCAATAGGAGGTGGAGATAAGGATATAGATGTCATTTGTAGTAGTTCAAAGGAGATAGAGAGTGATAGTGAGATAGAAAGAGATAGCAGATCCATCTCTTTAGGGGATGAGATGGAGATTGAGGGTGATGATGTAGGACTCATGGATGTAGCCATTGGGGGTTTTGATGAGGCTTCACATGATATACATGTGAGATTATATGTTGTACAGAGAGGAGGAGATCAGGAGGATGAGTTGAGGAGATTGAGGGATGAGGTTAGGGATCTGTGGGGGAGGGCAACAATGGTAGATTCATAGATCCATTTGCATGTGATAAGGGTGACAATATTAGAGGGGAGGATAACTCGTATGCAAAGAGATATCAAACATGAGAGGGATAACACGAGGGAAGAGGTACAGGAAAATAGAGAACATGAAACAGATAACAAAGGCAAAATATTAAGTAGTAGAGATAAAGATGAGAGCATTTATTGCCAGCGTATAAGATGCTACTTTCTAACCGATTATTGATAGGTACTTCCAAGAAGTTTGAGAGGCCACTAGATAGGACTAAGACATGTAAATAGAGATTGAGTATTAGTGGGGTCATTATGAGTGAGTGGTGTTGATAGAGAAGAGGGTTCCTAGTTATAGTACTTCACAAAGATCACAAAGATGTGAGAGATCATAATAGAGCAGTGGGGTTGGTGTACAACCTCTAAGATCACATTAGGCAAGCATAGATGCACCACCAAGGTAGACTAATGTTGGGCCTTCAACTTTCATACCACCTAGACCTCCTAGACCAAAGGGTGGAGATAGCATTAGTTTATATTGTAATGTAGTTTTGGTAGCCTTATATGATGTTAATGTGATATAATTTACTTTATGCTTCATGTGATGCACGTGTTTCTATGATGATATGCTTTGCATGAGGTTTATGAGATACCATGATTCACGATATGCTTTTATGTTATGCTTATTTTATGGATGTATGCCTTTCCAATATGATGTGATGTCATGGTAATGTATTATGTACTTATGTTTTGGTATTTTCATATGCACTTTATATGATGCGACTAGTGCGATGCATATTATATGATAGACTATACTAAATGAGTTTGATATTTTATATGCATTTATATGATGGATGGATTCATTGTACTAAATGTATGATGGATGGATGCATTATGACATGTACTAACATTCTTATGGATGCAGTATGTAGTACTTTTGTTGTATCACGATACTCTATCACAAAGAATTGTTAGGACTGATAGAGAGAATTACTAGTAATGATAGCTAGGAGATGAGAGAGAATGAGAATGAATCTTGATTGAAACCTTAAATTATTTTAACCACATTTTAATTCCAACTTATTTGATCAATTTATTTTATCATTAAGCCACTTTTATTATAGCAAAATTGAATACCATCACACCCATATATGAATGATCTAGGTATAATTATTCTCTTGCATTTCAATAGGCACTTGGAAAAGAAAATTAATGTTGGCCAATCCATCTAGGTCAAGCATTAAGATTTGAGGTATGTGGGGCATATCACAACCATTTCACCTATTGCAATATATTTTACAATTAGATATTGTATTTGGATGTGAAGGTTGTTATCACAGACACCAAAAAATATCTTTTAATATTTCAAGGCAAACATCTCATAAACAACAGACAAAGAAAAATAAGTGATGGACCATCCTGACATCTATAATCACTTGTGGAATCATGGAGATGCACTGGAACATGACTTGAAAAAATAAGACATTATAAGACTAACTTGGCTATCCAAGTCAACAACCATATTGATTATGTGTTTGTGTTGTTGTAGTTGTTTGAAAATGACATTGACGATTGATGATGATGTCTAGTTCCAAGAATGATATATCCTGCTTTAGACTGAACTACCTAGTTTCACGTGCTTTCATCCTTTGTTATAAGAAAAGATGAACTTTTGACAAAATATTTGATGTTGACTTGATAGGTAAGATAGATTGGTCAGTTTGATTGAGGACTTGTTGATAAGTTGACAGTTTTGGCTTGGTTCCATTTTGAGAGCTTGGACTTGATGTATTACTTTGTTCAATGCTTGTTGAAACACAAGAGGACTTATTTTATGCACAAATGACTTTATTTCATTGTATACACCTAAAAATGGTCAAAGTCAAACATTAATTAAATTCAAGCAATTTAATTAATAAAATCAGATTTCTTCTATTATATAGATAAATTTAATATTTGACTATATAGTTCATCTAAATTAATTAAATCTTCATCAATTAATGAATTCCTCCTTCACAAGTCAATTCCAACTCACTCGCTCATAAAATTTCATATCCCACATGGCTAAAGTAATTGATTCTTTTGAATTAATTAAATCATAATATCTCTCACCCACCACTACATGACAAAATTAAATCAACCAATAAGTGATCATCTTTAAGCTCACATAGATCACTAATATCCTTTGCTATCTTATCCACTCAATATTAACACCAAATCTTGACCACTCATCCCTCAACCACTTGAGTTGACCATGGTTGGACATAACTCGTCCTCGAGGTCTTGGGAAATCATATAAATAATAAGCATTCCTAGTGAAAATCATCCATTATCATTAAAGCATCCACATAATGCAATTGTGGCATCCAATATCATCAAAGTAAAGGTGTAATTCTAGTTTGGACATCAAATTGTATCAAAGCATAGGCACAATGTTGGTTTGCATATCATTTCTACATTCAAGCATTGTTATAATAGAGAATGTGCATCATAAGGTAGTTTTTTTTATCAATTAGAATAATATAACTCATCATAGCATCTTGCATCATCTTAAATATTGTTTTATAAGTTGTCACTTGAAGATCAATTTGCAGCTGAGAGCATTAATCAAGCCCTTAGAACTAGAGAGCCATAAAACGCTCATGATTGCTTTCAATTCATTGCTTTAAACTAGTATTGTATCTTGAATTGATTCCATTATACTAATATTTTATGAAAGTTTCTGATACTCAATTTACACACACGCAAATGACGCCCACCATGGGGTCTATGCTCTACATTCTAACATTGTTTTTTTTTAAGTTTTTTTGCATAATTTACCTTGCAAATTCTCAGAAAATTGCATTTATAACAAAGAGATACACATTTGATCAGAAAAAATCTACATAAAGACCAAATAAATTTGCATTTGGTTAAAACATCCTTGCATTTGGAATCTATTGTATCTCATTTGGACTCTATTTTATCTCATACAATCTTTGTTTTATCTCATATAGACTCTGTTATATCTCATATAGTCTTTGTTGTATCTCTTTCGGTCTTTGTTGTATCTCATTTGGTCTTGTATAGGTATAAAAAGTTAGAACCCATTAATTTGGAAGCTCTAGGACCTATTTGGACCCCATTTTAGTGATCTCCTAGATTTGGGATGCATTTATGCTTGATTTTCCTACTTTGCTCTTTGTTTTTCCCTAAGCCTCTTAATACTTCTTGGACCTCGCAAAAAATGCCTCAAAATTTACCCTTCCAAGTATAGGTTGAACCAATTTTTACCTATACCTCAGGGGTTTAAATTTGTTTGTTTTTGGTCCCGATGCACAATACTTTCATTTTCCTGCCCAGTATAGTCAACCTCCGCAAATTTGGACCANAAAATGCCTCAAAATTTACCCTTCCAAGTATAGGTTGAACCAATTTTTACCTATACCTCAGGGGTTTAAATTTGTTTGGTTTTGGTCCCGATGCACAATACTTTCATTTTCCTGCCCAGTATAGTCAACCTCCGCAAATTTGGACCACGAAATCTCTATAAAATGGGGCCTCTTCCCTTCATTTTGTTATCCATTACATGCATATGATTCATGAAACCTAGATCCATAACATACCTACATGTGCAAGAAATCATTCACTCTCAAGCATTCAAGTCCAAGGTGCAATCAAGAGCTTTTTGGTGATTTCAAGCAAGCAAGGACTTGGCTCCAAGATTTGAAGGCTTGAAGTATTTTTTCCATTCATTATTCTTTCCTCTCCTTCTCCATTCAATCATATCAATCATACATACATCCATGATCTATTATTTTTCAAGTGTACATCTATTACATTGGTGAAGGCATCCTAGATTCTATAATTCAACATTCAATCAAGCAAGTATACATCTTTGTGGGTATAGCAGATCCGTAGCCATCCACAAGGGTTTGACAATAAAGGTTAATACTTATATTTGTCTTGTTTTACATGCTTTAATTATTTTATTTCAAGGTAATTCCTAAACGGGGGCTTGACCAAGGCAAGCCCCTTTCCCCCAACAATTTCCCCTTCTCTTGTGTGCATGTGCAGATTCGTGGAGTTCTAACTTGAATTAGCAGATTTAGAAGTGCACTATTGATCACAGTCCCGAAACCTTCATATTCAGACCTCCAAGGTATAGGTCAAACCACCTTTGACAGATACCTAGGTATAGGTCAAACTAGGTTTGACATGTTCCTACAACACTCAATTTTTCACAGCAAAGAGCTCCTGCCTGTAGCTTTGTGGATCCCAGTTTGTTTCTAGTTTCCGTACAGTCTAACATGGTTTCTATAGATCTGAAGTTGTCTCCTCTACTATCCCTCAAGGTGAGTTCTAAATTATCCTTTTTATACCATAGCACTCTCTTTGGTACATTAGATCTGATATATTGTTGTTTATCATTGCATGAGTATTTACTTTACTGCATTGTGCATATAAACTACATTCCTATTCTATCATTTATATACACACGAAAAGAATTCCTAAAATCATCACATCCCCCAAGACTAAATCAAGCATTAGAATCCCTACATCCACTTGGGTTGTGCTGATCAGATCTATTAAAAAAGGGGTCAAATTTTAGGGTCCCTTTTTTAGTGTACACATGTGACTTGGTGACTTACCATTGATCACCATTTCACCATATACATTTTGGTGAACCCACCACTTTCATGATTCATAATTTTTGATATGGTAGTTATATCTCCTTTGCATCTAGTTGGCATTGCATTTACATTATATACACCATAGATTATCTCTTGCATGTTTTGGCTAAATAGTTTTTCCATTCCCATATTTGGATCTACTTTGTTTTGGTTATATGGTATGCATTTAGATATAGGTTCATTTAGTGTTCAATCATATTTCATATCTAGATCTAATTTGTATGCATTTTGATAATCTATATTTACATTATATTTGTAGACCTTATGGCATGACATGTTGTCAATTAGTGACATAATACTTAGTCATTACAGTGTTGACCAAGCCAGCAGCTTGAAGAGCAACCCAAGCAATTACAGTGTAACCCGAGCAGTGGTAGTGTCAACTGAGAAAATAGAGGCAATCAGTATTACCCAAGTGATCAATGTCACCCAAGTACACAGTGTAGCCCAAGTGCCAGAGTTTACTATGTTGCCTAAGTGACAGAATATTGCCTGAGTGCTAGTATATTGTCTGAGTGGACTACTAGACCCAAGTGACAGTATTGGGCTGACTTAGCATATATTGTTTGATATTATTATATATCATGGAAGCCAACTTATAGAGGTATTTTGATTTGGATAAGGTATATATGTAAGGTGCTTTGTTTATCAAAATGTGTGTGAAACAAGTGTATATGTGAATATGAAGTGGCAAACTGATTAAGAAGGCTACAACAGTATAAGGAACAATAGAGGTGCATACTTAATTGTATTGTACAAATCTCCTAACAGAGTTGCATACTTAATTGTATTATACAAAATCCCTTCACAAGGTGGACCTAACAGTCCTTATTGCTCCTAACAGGGCAGGCCATCAGAATTGGTCAATTGTAAGCTTTAATTGGCTAAATTTATACTGCAGTAATAAATCTTGTGGGTACCATCCACCCCAGTTTTACTTTCTATTTGGAAGGTTTCTGGGTAACCAAATATTGTGTCAAGTATTGTGGATGTTTATCAATTTTCTATTTCATGCATGCAATCATATTAGATAATCTAATAAAGGATTATAATATTAAGTTTTATTGGTTTTTGATTCACCCCCCCCACCCTCTCAGTCACCTAGCCTAAAATATATTTCCAACAATTGGTATCAGAGCTAAAGGTTCTCTTTATAGAAGTTTAATAGCTTGAGCAAAGATCAGAGGCAATGGGAATATACAGACTAGAGAAAGCCATTGAAAATGAAAAGATAGATCTACAAGTGGCCATGGATCATATCAGAAAACTCAAGGAGCAACTCTCTCTTTCCCTGAAAAGAAGAAAAGATTTAGCAGTGCAGATGAATGACAAAATTTACATAGAAGAAAGAATTGAAGACTTACGCAAAGAAAGAAGTTCTGAAGAAGCATATGTAGCCATTGAATACCTACTTGCAAATAATCTCAATCTACATGAAGAATTCATAAAGCTGAAGAGAGAACAAGAAATTCATTCAGTCAGAATATGTGAAGTCATGGAACAAAAGAATCAAGCAGAAAATGACAGATAAATGGAACAAGAAGATAAAATATTTCCAAGTACAAGATTAGAGGAAAAAGAAAATGAAATCCATCATTTGTCACTTTAGCAAGCAGATATGATAAATCAACTCAATAATACAAATCAAGAAGTTATCAATCTGAGGACAGAAAATGAAAGATTGTAGAATGATCTCAATACTGAAAGGCAAACCAATGAGAGTATGATGAATTCAGAGGAAAGCATGGATTAGTTGACAGAGAAAACTCAACTCAGACATATTGGATAGACTGGATTAGGTTATACTAAACAAGGTGAATCCTTACAGCAAGGAACTCAAAAGAACAAAAAACCTACTTGTAATCATTGTGGCTAGTTAGGGGACAAAAAAAATAAGAGTTGGAGCAATGGCAAGTCAAATTTTAATGGTAAATGCTACATATGCAACAAACATGGACATAGGGCAAGTGAATGCACTGAGAAACCTAAGTTTGAAGGAAAATGTTTCAATTGTAACAAACAAGGTCACAAATCTTTCGAGTGAAGAACTAAGAAATGGAACCCTGCTGAACAAATAGAAAAAACAATTTTTGGTTGGGATTACAACACAAGGAGAAAATGTTGTCATTGTGGTGAATATGGGCATATTGGTGCAAATTGTGCAAAGACTCACCTTAGAAAAAGGAATCCTACTAAGAGATGTTATGTGTGTAAACAACTCGGTCATCTAAGCAAGAATTGCCTGAACAGAGAAAAAGTGGATACTAGTTTTGAGAAAGGCAAAGCAAAGGTTTCTGAAATCATAACTCAGATGAGTCAGTAGTGGGTAAGGTAATATCCTGAAAATTCAGATAAAAAAAATGAAGGATTGAATGGCACCCAAAGCAGTGAGTTGGGTAGATCTACCATCTCTAAATAAATATGCAAGGAGACAACTGGAACTGTGCATAAAATCCATCATACATCAGTTCCAGACATGCTATCAAGCCCAAATTAGAATATTGATGCACTAGGACACATTATGGTTCTAACTGATTCAGGATCTTAGTTACAACTAAGAAACTCTAGCTTAACCGAGTTAAGTCAGGTTGTATGGTTTTCGCTGAGCTTCATCCTGAGCTATGCCAACTACCATGTATGGAGAATTTAATGAAATCTCAATGGTAAAATCTCTTATAAAAGATGAACTAGAAGTGTTATTGTTTACAAAGTTTTCAGTTTGCAGAGTGATTCAGAGCCTTAAGCGATTCAGAGAGAATGTGTGTTAAAAAGCTTTAAGTTGCAAAGTTTTATCAAACCTCTGAGAACTATGGAGTCTACATCCAGTAGTAAGGTCAAGAAAGGATCTAAGATGTTGGTGAGGAATGTTGTCTGTGAACCTCCAAAGTTTAAGCTACATCCAATGATTACAGAGGAGATATATCTGATGGGATCTCATTCCCTAATTCCTTTGAATGTACTGTTGATTAACGATATCTTAGCCTTCTACCGTTGCACAATTCAACAACTAGGTAAATTAGAAATGAACAAAGCATATGAGAAACTCTATGAAGAACGGAATCTAAAGCCAGAACATAAACACCTTGAATTCAAGGGTTTGACTCATATCATGCATATACCACAAAACTTTCAGGTTAAGTGGATTATATTTGTTCTGAGCCATGTTCACAACATGCATCTATGGCTAGAGCAACTAGTGAAGATTACCAAGACAATGGTACATTGTTTTATAGGGTATCCTATGCTTGAAAAGCCAAAAGCTACTAAAATCCTACCCCAGGATGACCTAGCCAAGAAGACTCTTGCCGAGTGGGACGAAAGAGGAATGTGATTGAATGGAGTTATAGACATGGAATTGAAGTTTAGGATTCATGTAATTGCACACAAAATATATAGTTCTAGTTGACCAAACAACATACCATGTGAGGCTATGGACTTGGCATACAAAGTGGTCAAGAAAAACCTTTCATTCGACCTTGTCGAGTTGCAGCTCATCCAATTAAGCAAGAACATGGAAAGAATCCATGCATCAAAGACCAATCCATGTAAGTTTGGTTTGCTTATGGTCTGCATATTATTTTATATTCAGGAGTTCTTCCCTTCCAAAGGCACAATTGTTTGGAAGAAGGACAGACCCATAGTTTATCAAATAAATGATTTAATAGTAGAATTAGGAGACAATTTTGAGAGCATCATGGATGCATACTTTGAGGATTTTAGACAGAAGATTTAGAATAGATATAGGATCCCAAAAAAATTGGTAGAAGATTACAAAGATGATATTTGCTTCCTAGTTGACTATGATAAAGTATACATTCAGGCAATCAAGCCTAGGGTTGCATGGGTGAAACCTCTTGCATATGAGGTTAACATTGATGAGACCAAAGATATCATTGAGGCTCTTGTGAATGAGCCTATTGATCCTAAAGAACCATACTTTGGTACTTATGAAGAAGCAAAGCGTAGAATTTCATTGCGAATTGAGATTCCTAAGATCTTGAAAAGAGGAAAGAAAAGGTTAGAGAAGTTTGAAAAGAAGTATGGCAAAACTTCATACTCTCCTCCTTCCATCACTGAAAGCAAAGAAGATGAAATTAAGATATAATATATTGACTTGAAAAGGAAGAGGAAGAGATAGAAGAAAAACCTCCAAAGAAGAAGAAGAAGGTATCCCCTAAATAGAAAAAGATCTCTACCCTTGTCATCACCACAAGAAGATCTAGAAAGAAACTTATATTGCCTAAGGATGATGAAGAAGAAGATATACTCATATTCAAGAAACCCCCACCTACCTTTGAGAAGAAAATTGAAGATTTGAAAGGAGGGAGTGGTAGGAGTTCTCTAAAATCATTGAAATATTCTTCCAGAACTAAGGAAGAACAGAAGAAGATTATGGAAGCATTTGTAGAGAAAATAGAAAGATGGAAGTATGATCCATCTAAATCAAAAAGTCATATGACTGAAGATCTATTCAAAGTTCAATGCATTTCAAATAGAAAAGGATATTAAGAATAGACCTTGAAACAAGTCATGCCTACTATCACTAATAAAGAGGTTAAAGAGTCCATGACCAAATATGAGATCAATCACACTCCAAAGTTCAAGACATTTTAGATATTGAACAAGAGAGTAGAGGATGTTGTGTAGAATGCTACAACGGTATGAAAGTCTATTTTTGAAATCAAGGAAGATGATAAGGCATAGGTACCGAGTACAGACCCCAAGGTAAAGAATAATGATGAAGAATTACCTGAGGTGGAAATTATTAAAGAATACAATGCAGAACAAATAGTAGTAGAAGTGATGGCATCCCTGCCCCAATCACCTATACAGAACATCCTATCTCTGAGCAAGGATAATACTAAAGGATCTACATCTGGAGTAGTAGGAATCAAGCATCAGGCTCCACCTACTACTGAGATAAACCTAACTGAGTCATAGAAAGTTACTTTGAATGTTTCTACAGTGAGAATTGATGCTACATATGATATAGATAAAGTTGATGATCCATTAGATACTGAAGTCAAGGATGATAGTGGAAAAGGTAAGGAAATTGTTCCTTCACTTAATCCCAAAGACAAAGGAAAAGGGAAGGAAATAGGCACTGATGATATTGATCTTGAGGAAGATAATGTGATTCCAAATTGGGATCTATCCAACTTGACAATGGAGTAGATGGATATACTAGGGGAGCTATGGAAGAAAAGAGCTACACAACAAAAGCTCTGAGCAGAAAAGAAGAGAAACAAAGTGCTAGAGGACATAAAAGGTATATTCCTAGATGCACTAGAAATAGAATCTGATGAGAATAATTCTATTATGGATCAACTTTTTGATATAGTCCACAAGTTTAATAAAGATTTAAGTGGTCAAGAGAAACTACTGCAGAAGGCAGAAAGAAAGTTTGAGAATAAAGTTCTAGAGAATGTTGCAGGTAAAATTGTAATTGATCAAGTTAAGTTAAACACTCTTATTAGCTCTCCAGAAACTACTGTAAATAATGTAGTGGCATTATTTGTAAATTTGAGTGATACTTCCAACTTTACCACGGAAATAAAGACTAAGCTGGCAAAGATAGATACATATTTGAAGGAAAGTGCTAATTAGTTAGCACTTAACCCTAGTTTGAGTTCAACACACTTTGTGAAGATAAAGTATTTGATAGAAATGCAGGCATAACTACTAAGGGAAGAAGAAAGAACAAGGGAATCTCTTACAGCTATGCAGATCCAACTCCTTTCACACATGGATGTAATGCAAAAACACATTGCTCATGCAAACACACTCATACATGACAAAAAAATTTCAGTTGTAGAGCTTATGATGGAGGTGTCAACAGAGATACATATAGAGTTGCACATTCTGAAGGTATTGCAAGACAATTCGGATAATACCTTGTCTCAAATTCTGAAGGTACATAGTGATTTCCTATCCTATTTTGGTATTACCTTGTAGATATTCTTTTTGGAATTTGTGTCAAAAACAAGGGGGAAATGTATATAGGAAATAAATATATGAGGAAACTAGCTTTCCCCCTTGTTCTGCCCCATTTCCCACTTTTCTTTGGCCTATTTCTGGCATCCTAAACTGCAAAACTGAGATTTTTGACCTCATGGTCAAAGTCAACCTTTCTAGCTCAAGGTAAACCTTGACCTTGACCTAGGTCATAATCAACCTTGATTTTGACCCAAGGTCCTGATTTCAAGTTTTCGGGGTTTCTAGATGTCGGGCTTCGAAAAAGTTTAATTCCCGCTTCCGGGTCGGCTATTTTGGGTTCTGAAATGATGACTCTTGAAATTATATTTAATATAGGTCCTCTTCTAGGGATATAGGTCTAATTGGAATTTAATTCTCCTATGTAGGCCTCTCTAGAAGATTGTGCCCTATATTCATATATAAGGAAGCTTTCTCCTGTCATTTTCTCTAAGACACAAGAAGCAATAACAATCTAAGACTTGAAAAAAGACAACTCTATGCATTATCTATTGAAGCAAGAATCTACACTCAAGCATCCAAGAATTCAATCATCTTCAAGCACTCAATTCATCAAGGAGATCCATTGGTAGCCATTGAAGGATTCAAAGCCCTATGGAGCCCTCTTGTTGAAGATTTCTCCACCCACATTCCTCCAAACCTTTTCCTATTCAAATATCCATTCAAGATTGGTGTTGAAGATCTACAAGCAATTGATTTGAGATATCCTACATCCAACATTTTACATTTTACATCTATTTGGTGCATACATACTTGTGGATCCATGGATTCGAATCTGCCACAAGGGTTTCTATACAAGCAAAGTGAGTTTGTTCATTTACTTTATTTACTTATGCAATTTCAATTATACTTTAAGGTTAATTCCAAACTAGGGTTTGACTAAGGCAAACCCCTCCCCCCAACAAACAAACCATTTTTCTTGCAGGGATAGGTTTGAAACAATGAATATAAGTGCAGATCTGAATACCCTTTTCAGCGAACTAACAGGATCTGAAAATAGATTTTCTGTCAGAGATTTCGGGTCAAATTCAACATTCTATTATGGGTTAGAATTGAAAATTTTGGGTCAAAGGTGACATTGATTTTTGGGTCAAAATCGACATTTCTCTCTAGGTCAGAATCAAAAATTATAGGTCAAAGGTGACATTGACTTTAGAGTCAAAATCGNAACTGAGCCAGATCGGAAAAATATCTCTAGGTTTTCTTCATCTCTGCGTTTTTGTTCCAGATCCGGTTGGAGATTTTCCAGAAACTCAATGTAGACATCTGAAAACAACATTCTTCAGATCTATGGCATTTTTAGGTTAGTACTTGTCTTCAATTTATTTCAATTAAAATTTTTAATCTTCCTAAATCTATCACACACTTTTTTCTATAAAACAGAAGTTTGGGTTTCTCTTTATCCCTATCCTTAATAGGTTGATTCATTTATGCATTGATCCTTTCTTTAGGGTTAGTCAATTTGGATCTTCCCTTTATGAAATTTGGGATTAAGAGGACAATCTTACCTTCTTCATTTCCAACCCATTACCATCAATCCATTTTCTTATATTAACAATATATGTTATTACATTTCACACATCATCACAAACATCACATTATTTACATCTTTCCAAAAAAAATTATTCTTTACATTTTGGTGAACCCGCGACAGAGAACTCTTTCTTTTTTGTTGTTAGATTTACATTTTTATGTTAGATCTTGCATGGATATTAGATTATATTTATTTTATGTTCTTGCATTTACATTTCAAAAATTTAAAATCAAAATCTCGTGTTTCCTAAATTAGTTCATTTGCATTGCATTGGTGTATGAGCTTAACTACTTCTAGTCCTACTTATAGTATCCCAGTTAGAAGAAGCCGTAGACTTATGGGTTTATTTGATCCTAAGTCTTCCTCTCCTTTCCTTAGGGTCCCAGATGACAATTTGACCACTCATGACTCATATCCTTCTATGGAGAATAACTCTTCTCACTCATCTCATGATAAGGATGATGCTTTAAGAGTTCCTCCTGAACAAGTCCAAAAACTTTCAACAAAAATTGATAAAGTGGGAAATTGGCTTATTCAAGAAAACCATAATCAAGATTTCATCCAATCTATAGAGGCTCTTAAGAAACTCCTTCATGATAGTGATCAAGGTGTTAATCTCTTGCGTGGTATCACTCATCTTGTGCATTTGAATGTTAAAACTTTAGCTCAAGAGGCTCAAGATCAAGGATTCACTCCTCCTATCACTAGTGGGGAACCTTCTTCCATTCCTTTACCTAGCATTCCTACTTACACTCCTCCTTTAATGACTACATCTCTTCAAATTTCATCTATTCCTTTGAGTGCTCCATCGGTGTCTCTACCTACCTCACAGCCTTCTTACCATAGTGTTCCTTTTACATATTCCAATCCTCTTCCAACTGTGGTTCCAAGTGTTCCACCAATTGTGTCTTCCAAAGCTGTCGCTTCCTACACTTTTCCTAGTGTTCCTAATGTTTCTATGCCACCTATTTCTTCTAATGATTCCTTAATCATTAGTTTGTCTTAAACCATGTCATCTTTACAACAACTTTCATCCTTAACCCAATCCAAGTTTAGCATTCCTACATGTGACATGGGTAGTCCTTTATCCTTAGACATTATTCCTACTAGTGTCCCTTAGCAAGCTGATACGCCCCGTCTTGAGAATTAAAATGGTAAGGGAGATCTTGTTACTCATGTTACAACATTTCAAATCCTTTGTAGTGATTATTCTCATGACCATAGGATTTTAGCTAAGTTGTTTGCTAGAAATTTTTATGCTAAGGCCTTGCAATGGTATTGTTCTTTACCTCCTTATTCTATTGATTCTTTTCCTAAACTTGCCAATACCTTTATCCAGCAATTTCATAATAACATTGGTTCGCAAGTTTCCTTAACTGATCTAATGCATTGTAAACAAAACACTAAGGAAAAATTAACTGATTTTATTGGTAGATTTAAGCATTTACATGCTTAGATTTCTTATCTTGTTCCTGATATTGATATTCAACATATATTTATTTCAAATTTACAAAAGGATATTAGAGATAAGATTATGCTTACTGAATTTACCTCTTTTCAACAACTTTGTGCAACACTTCATCATTATCAATTACAAATGAGTCAATTTGAGAGCACCACTCCAATGGATCTTGTTCCAGTTGATAAAAGTGATGTCGCTCCTAATCCTAATAAGTTTTAGAAACCTAACAACTATGTCAATATCAATAAACAGACAAATGTAGTCGCTGATCAACTTGTTGTTGCATCCAACAATGCCACTTCTGCATCCACTACTTTCGTATGAATCGTACGTTTACTCCTCTCTCTGAATCTTTACATTCTATTTTGAGTAGGTTGTTAAGTACTAATATGATTACCTTTCCTCCTATTCGACCTCTTCTCCCTACTACGATGGCATAAAAATCCTTTGATCCTAAAGTGTTTTGTCAATACCATCGACAAAATGGTCATGATACTGAAAATTTTTATTCTCTAAAGCATAAGGTTCAAGACTTAATTGATTCTAATGCTTTATCTGTTGATAATTTTGATGGTAGTGGGAACAAATTTGTCTCTCCTCCTAATCACAACCTTCAAATTTATACAAATCCTTTACCTACACATGATACTAATACCATCGCTCAACCATCTTCTATGGATATTTTTTACGATTCAAAGATGGATTATCTCAATCACATTGTTAATCATGTGGAGAGCATTGTTTCATCTCAACCTACTGTTCAAGATCCCTTGCCTCCACTTCAACTTAAAGTTCCACCTAAACCTCAAAAACAAACTAAGGATAAATTACCTAGGGAAATCTCAATTACCTTTGATGATTCTGAGATTATTAAGGCTCCCGATGGTCCCCTTTATATTTATGATAGGATTACTAAGATACCTACATGAGGTTGTCTTGTTGATCCCACATCTTTAATAAATGTCATTACTGAGGAAAACTTTTTTATGAAAAACTTACAATGTGATTGTTATGATACATCTGATGCATGGATCCAAACTTGTAATAGTTTCCTCTATCCTTCACTTGGTTCTATTAACTTGCCTGTTGAACTTTGTGGTAAAGTTGTAGATACTACTTTCATTGTCGTTCCTACTTCTGATCAGTTTCTAATCAAATTTGGTTTTCCTTGGTTAACTGCCATGCATGTCGTTGCTTCTCCTATTCATAAGTGTATTAAGTTTATTCATAATGGAGAAGTGGAAATGATTAATAATAGTTTGTATCAACCTTCTAGGCCTAGAGATTGTGCTACTCTTGATTTATTTTGGCCTTCATTACCTAATTCATGTCCTCCTCACCCTGATAACCTTTTTCATTCATATCAAGCCTATAAACATCGCGAGATTGTCGAGTTAAGCATGCCTCAGATAGATCTTAAGCGTGGTATTTTTCCCACTCCTATACCTCCTTTATCCATTACTTCCAAGTCTATTACTCAACCTCCCAGTGTCGCTTCTCAACCTACTAAGAATGCTCCTCTCGAGCCTGTGAAAGAACCAGTTGTTATTCCTCCTAGTTCTCAATATGTGTCAAACAAAGAAAAATGTAACAAATCTACTAATGAACGTCATAAAAAGAATAGGGCTAATGCTAGGGCTCGTGCCTCTATTCTTAAAAATTCTTTACCTTCTTTCGACCAACCTATGCTTGATGTGTTGGAGGAAGTTAATGTTCATAATGATGTTAAGATGAAAGATTATGATGATTCTATTCTCATCTTAAATCCTATTTTAATTAATCTTGATGAGGAGGATATTCTTGATGATCCTATTGATCTTAGTGATGAATATGAGACCACTGATCTTGATACTAATTTACCTCATATGCTTTCAACTCAATTGATAATTACACCTAGTATCGAACATCATGATTCTCAAGAGGATCCTTGTTTGGAACTGGCTATTATTGCTCCTGTATTGGATATAGTCCCTCTTGTGAGTTTCCCACCTTCCCTAAATGATATAAACCAAGATAGGGAGCGTAGGTGATAGGCTTGATTGGCTTGTCCTTTATGGTAGCCCTTTTTATGTTATATTGTTCTTCTCCCGTAATGTGTTTGCTAAATGTTTGTTAGATTCTTTTATATGACCCTTGTTACTTTGTTGGTACAAGGTGATAAAGGAATCAAGCCTATTTTACAATTCTTCTATATGTATCTTTACTCTTCTATATGTTATTTTCATGTTATGTTGTACTTGTGCTATTATTCGTAAATGTTTTCCTTGTGTAGTCCACTTGGATCTGCGATATGGTAGCACTGATTCTTTTTGGTGTCCATGTTGTGGTCCGAAAAGACTCTTCTTCATAACTCTTGAGTTTTCTTTCCTACATTGTGATTGTAGTTCTAATTTCTTTGGGGAATGATGTCAATTCATTTGCAATAATACCATATTTATATATACATATTATCTTATGATCATACTGACCCCATAGTAGGTAGATCCCTTCTGTGTTCTTTGTATGTTTATGTGGTATTTGTCTTGATTTGTGTTCATTTGGGGACATCTCGTAGTGGAAACATAATCAATGGAGTTTTTTATGTTTCTGTTAAAGCCATTTCTCCTGTTAAAGTGTTCACAATGACTATAATATGGGGGCATACTCTCTACTCACTTTTTGCACACACGCACTTTCAAAATATTTTCAAATTTAAAACTTTTTTCCCTTTATGGATTAAAGACTAATCCTTAAAGAATTGATTATTACCTTATAGGATCTCTTGATCCCTCCAGTTTCAACTCACAATGTTTTGATCCCTTAAGGTCGGAAGGTGTCCTTAAGACCAGATCTCCCTGATGGGTTGACTAGTGAGTAGCCACATTCACTAGGTGGTTCAAATCCATCTTTCCAGTTGCATTGTTTCTTTGTGTGGTTCACAATGGGACATAAGTTCTCATTGGGCGAGGTAACCACACCCTCTCTTTATTTCTCTTTAACTGGTGATATCTCTCTTATTGTGATCTTAGGGTTGATAAAGACTTAAGTCCCTAGGGGCTTGAGGATTTCTTTGTCCCTTTTGATTTCAATAAGATTATCTTTTCTTCATGATCTCCTTTACCAAGAGTTTGCATCAAGTCCATACTCTTGCTAAAGTGGGGGCTAAAAGTATAGTCAAAAAATGGAATCACTTCCATTATGGACTATTTTATCTTTCTGAGTAAGTTGTTTGGGGTCATGTCAAGCGCCTTGAATGGGTCTCTGACTTGGATCTGGCTTTCCCCCTGTTCTGCCCCATTTCCCACTTTTCTTTGGCCTGTTTCTGGCATCCTAAACTACAAAATTGATATTTTTTTACCTCAGGGTCAAAGTCAACCTTTCTAGGTCAAGTTTTACCTTGACCTTGACCTAGGTCAGAATTGACCTTGATTCTGACCCAAGGTCCAGATTTCAATTTTCAGGGGTTTCCGGATGTCGGACTTCAGAAAAGTTTAATTCCCGCTTCCGGGTCAGCTGTTTTGGGTTCCAAAATGATGACTCTTGAAATCTTATTTAATATAGGCCCTCTTATAGGGATATAGGTCTAATTGTAATTTAATTCTCCTATGTATGCCTCTAGAAGATTGTGCTCTAGATTCATATACAAGGAAGCTTTCTCCTCTCATTTTCTCTAAGAAACAAGAAGCAATAATAATTTAAGACTTGAAAAAAGACAACTCTATGCATGATATATTGAAGAAAGAATCTACACTCAAGAATCCAAGAATTAAAGTATCTTCAAGCACTCAATTCATCAAGGAGATCCATTGGTAGTCATTGAAGGATTCAAAACTCTATGGAGCCCTCTTGTTGAAGATTTCTCCACCCACATTCCTCCAAGCCTTTTCCTATTCAAAGATCCATTCAAGATTGGTGTTGAAGATCTACAAGCAATTGATTTGAGATATCCTACATCTAAAATTATACATTCTATATCCATTTGGTGTATACATACTTGTGGATCCATAGATTCGAATTCGCCACAAGGGTTTCTATACAAGTAAGTTGAATTTGTTCATTTACTTTGTTTACTTATGCAATTTCAATTATACTTTAAGGTTAATTCCAAAACTAGGGTTTGACTAAGGAAAACCCCTCCCCCCCCCAAAAAAAAAACCATTTTTCTTGCAGGGACAGGTTTGGAACAACAAATTGAAGTGCAGACCCGAATACCCTTTTCAATGAACTATCAGGATCTGGAAGCAGATTTTCTGTCAAAGAATTTGGGTCAAAGTCAACATTCTATTATGGGTCAGAATCATAAATTTTGGGTCAAAGGTGACATTGATTTTTGGGTTGGAATCGACATTTCTCTACGGGTCAAAATCAAAAATTCTAGGTCAAAGGTGACATTGACATTAGGGTCAAAATTGGAATTGAGCCAAATTGGAAAAATATTTCTGGGTTTTCTTTGTCTCTATGTTTCTATTCCAGATCTGGTTGCAGATTTTCTAGAAACTTAGTGTAGACATCCAAAAACAACATTCTTCAGATCTGTGGCATTTTGAGGTTATTACTTGTCTTCAAATTATTTCAATTAAAGTTTTTAATCTTCCTAAATCTATCACACACTCTTTTCTATAAAATGAAAGTTAGGGTTTCTCTTTATCCCTATCCTTAATATGTTGATTCATTTATGCATTGATCCTTTCTTTAGGGTTAATCAATTTGGATCTTCCCTTTATGAAATTTAGGATTAAGAGGACAATCTTACCTTCTTCATTTCCAACCCATTCCCATCAATCCATTTTCTTATATTAACAATATATGTTATTACATTTCACA
>MU228458.1:349506-373494 GCA_018584345.1 Thuja plicata | reverse complement strand
AAGTTTTGACTCAGCAGTTTGATTAGAGTTTTGGACATGATAAGTGTTTTTGGTCACTAATTCCAAAGGGGGAGATTGTATACCTTATGGCATGACATGTTGTCAATTAGTGCCAAAACACTTAGTCATTACAGTGTTGACCAAGCTAGCAACTTGAAGAGCAACCCGAGTAGTTACAGTGTAACCTGAGCAGTGGCAGTGTTGACAAAACAGACAAAGGCAATAAGTATTACTCGAGTGATCAATGTCACCCGAGTACATAGTGTAGCCCGAGTGCCAGAGTTTACTATGTTGCCCGAGTGACAACATAGTACCCGAGTGCCAGTATATTGCCCGAGTGGACTACTGGACCCAAGTGATAGTATTGGGCCTACTTAGCATATATTGTTTGATATTATTATATATCATGGAAGCTGACTTATAGAGGTATTTTGATTTGGATAAGGTATATATAAGGTACTTTGTCTATCAAAATGTGTGTGAAACAAGTGTATATGTGAATATGAAGTGGCAGACTAATTAAGAAGGCTACAACAATATAAGGAACAATAGAGACTCATCTATCACATTTAGGTGATTAGTTTTATATCATTAGATCTCATTCAGCAAATCAGAGTTGCATAGCAGGTCATCTACTGGTTCATCCTAACAGTTGCTTCAGCAAAATCCTCTAACAAGGTGGACTTAACAGTCCTTTACAAATCTCCTAACAGAGTTGCATACTTAATTGTATTGTACAAAATCCTTTCACAAGGTGTACCTAACAGTCCTTATTGCTCCTAATAGGGCAAGCCATCAGAAGTGGTCAATTGTAAGATTTAATAGGCTAAATTTATACTACAATAATAAATCTTGTGGGTACCATCCCCACCCTAGTTTTATTTTTTTTGGAAGGTTTCTGGGTAACCAAATATTGTGTCAATTATTGTGGATGTTTATTGCTTTTCTATTTCATGCATGCAATCAGATTAGATAATTTAATAAAGGATTAAAAGATTAAGTTTTATTGGTTCCTCATTCACCCCCCCCCTCAGTCGCCTAGCCTACAATATATTTCCAACAACATTCTTGCATTGCATATTCCCTTCCTTTCATTCCCTTGTGTATGAGCTTTATCACTCTGAGTCCAACCTACAGTATTTTGGTTAGAAGAAGTCGTAGACTCATGGGTTCTTTTCATCTTGAACCTTCCTTCTTTCCTATTAATCTTGATAAAACCAAAATGCATCCTAATGATACCAATCCTATGATGGAGAACAACTCTACTCATTATTCTCATGATGAAGATGAAGCATTAAGAGTTCCTCCTACCCAAGTGAAAAAGCTAACTCATGAATTTCAAAAGTTGGAACATTGGTTAGCTCAAGAAAATCATAATACTAAATCTCTTTCCATTATAGAAGGCTTGAATAAACTCACTCATAATGATGAACATGGTCTTAACCTCTTGCATGACATTTCCCATCTTATCAATTCAAATGTTATACCTCTTATGGAATGTGCTCAAGAATTAGGCTATGTTCCTCCTACTACAAGGCTTGAAACTTCTTTTCCCATCTCTATTTCCATTCCTAGTCTTTCCAATTATGATCCACCTCTTATCACAACTTCAATCCAAACTTCTAACACCACACATGTGAGTCTTCCTAATTCTATTCTTCCTACGAGTGTTCCATGTATTTCATCACCTTCATATATTCCTTCTTATCATAGTGCTCCTTTTTCATATCCCAATCCTACTTCCAACAATTCTCCTACCATGCTTCATGCTTCTTTCAACATTACATCTATTTCTCCCAATATTCCTAACATTTCCGATGTTTCTCCTCCTATCATTTCTTCCACGGATTCTACCATTAATAGCTTAGCTCAAACCCTGTCTTTATTGCAATCAATCCAAATTCAACATTCTCACATGTGATATTACTAGGCCTTTGTCCATATATATTATTTGAGTTGTTATTCCACAAAGTATTAATATTCCTCATCTTGAGACTTATAATGGTAAGGGTGATCCTGTGACTCATGTTAAAAAAATTCAAACCTTGTGTAGTGATTTCTCTCACGACTATAGGTTCATTAAAAAAAAATTCACTAGAATATTTCGAGACAAAGCTTAGCAATAGTATTGTTCTTTGCCTCCTTATTCCATTGATTCCTTACACAATCTTGCTAATGTTTTTACTCAACAATTTTTAAAACAAAATTGGTCCTCAAATTTCTTTGACTAATTTAATGCATTGTAAATAAGGTGTTAAAGAAAAATTTAGTGACTTTATTGATAGGTTTAAGAATTTTCATGCTCATATTTCTTATCATGTGCTTGATGTTGATATACAACACATTTTTATTACTAATTTACAAAAATACGTTAGAGACAAGATACTCATTACTGATTTCTCTTCATTTTCACAATTGTATGTAGTGCTTGATCATTATCAACTTCAAGTGAGTCACTTTGAGAGAAACACTCCAGTGGCTCCTATTTTTATTGATAAGAGTGATGTCGCATCCAATTTCAACAAATTTTAGAAGACTAACAACTACATCAAAATCAATAAATCATCCAACATAGTTGATGAACAAGTGGCTACAAGATCTAAAGGTGTGGCTCCTTTCTCCTCTATGTTTAAACCTTCTCATACTTTTACTCCACTTTTTGAATCTTTGCATAATGTGATGTTTAAGTTAATGAATGGAAACATGATTAAAATCCCTCCTATTAAACTAATTGACAAATCCAAGCCACCTTCTAGATTCTTTGATCCCAAATCTTTCTATCAACTCCATCATCAACCTAGTCGTGATACTAAAAAAATTTATTCCTTGAAAAATATGGTTCAAGACCTTATTGATTTTAATGTTAAATTTGTAGATGTTGATATTACCCATGGAAACAAATAAATTGCACTTCCTAATCATAATTTGCAAATATACACTATTCCTTTTTCATCTCATTCAACCAATACTATTGAGCAACCTTCTTCTCCCACATACATTGATTATAATGAGAAAGTTTATGAAGCCACTCATATTGTCAACCAACTTGAACATGTTCTACCTCAACCTAAACTTCAATCTCAACCTAAACCTCAACCTCCACCTCAATCTTGCATTACTTTTGATCCCACTGAAATAATTAAGGAACCTAATGGTTCTCTTTACATTGTCGCTAGGGTTATTGGTATTCCTTCCTGTAGTACCCTTGTTGATCCCACTTGCATGGTGAATGTGATGACTGAAGAGAATCTTTTTAGAAAACAGTTGCAAAAATATTTTTATGATTAATTTTATGTCTTGATTAAAACTTTCAATTGGTTCCTTTATCCTTCCCATGGTTCCTTTTCTTTTCCTATGGAAGTTGGTGGTAAAACTTTGGACACTACTTTCACTATTATCCCTACTTCTGATCAATTTCAAGTTAAACTTGGTCTTGCTTGTCTTACCTCCATGAATTTTGTGGCTTCTCCTATTCATAAATGTGTTAAATTTCCTCATAATGGAGAGATTTTGATTGTTAACCATAGTCTTTATCAGTCTTCTATGCCTTGAGACTTTGTAGACCTTGATTTATTTTGGCCTTACATTCCTCAACCAACTAAGGTTCATCTTGATTTTTTTTCTCATACCAAGCCTTTAAGATTCAAAATATTTGTGAACCTAGAAAACCTAAGGGTGATACTATTCATGGTATTCTTTATATGCCACCTATTTCTCCTTATGCTTCTATTCCACCTCCTATTTCTTATACACATCATCTTCCTGTCATCTCTCAACCTAGTGTGGTTTCTTTACCTCTTTCTCCTAAAGAAGAAAGGGACCTGATTCCTATCCTAACCCAAATATCTTGCAAAATAAAATGTAACTGTCATGTTTGTTATCTTCATCACAAATGTTGTGCTAGAGCCCGTGACCGTGCTTTTCAAAACATTTATTCCCCTCATATCCCTCCTTATACTTCACTTTCGTTTTACCAACCCATGCTTGACCCTATCGAGGAATTGAATTTAAACAAATAAAAAATGAACAAACATGACAATGTTATTCGTATCTTGGATTCTATTATGTAATTAATCCTTATAAAGAAGATACTCTTGATGATGATGTTCATGATACTAACAATGATATGCATGCTAGTTATTCTAATGATATGAACAAGACTATTTATCTTGATAATGATTTGACAACTATGCTTTCACAGTAGGTATCTATCACTCTTAATGATGAACACAGTGACCTTTCTTCACAACAGGGTCCTTGTGGCTATTGTTTTGTTTATTGTGCTTGATGTTTCTCCTCTTGTGAGTTTCCCACCTTCCCTAAACACTATGGACCAAGATACGTGGGTAGGCGACTCGCTTGACTAACTCCTCTTTCACAGTGATCATTTCTTTTCTTTTCTTTTTTTGCTTGTCTATCATGATGTGTTTCCCCTGTGATGTGTTGCTTGTTATATATTTTGTTTAGATTTCTTTAAATGATCCTTATTGCTATGTTGGTTCAAGGTGATAAAGGAATCATAATGTTGAAATCATTCTTCTATTTGTATCTTACTTCTTATAGATGTTGTTACATGTTATGGTGTATAGGTGTCATTGTTCGTAAATGTACCTTTATGTTGTCTTCTTGGGGTTATGCAAAGTGACAGCACCTATTCTTTTTGGTCTCTGTGATGCCATCATAAAATATTCTTCTTTGTAACTATTACGTATCTTTCTTCCATTGTGTTGTATTTATACATCCTTTGGGGAATGATGATAATTCATTTTGACATAATTATGATATACATGAGCTATTATATGACCTACTGACCCCACAGTTGGTAGATCCCTTTCACGCTCTTTTTTTCATGTGCTCATTTCCCTTGATTTGTCCTTTCTTTGGGGAATTTCATAGTGGAAACATTTCTACTGGATGCTTGTACATTCTGTTAAAGTCATTGCTCCCATTAAGGAACTTGCAATACCTTTAACATGGGGCATACACTCTGCTCACATTTTTCACACATTCTTTTTCAATGATGCTTTACATTTTTTGGGTCCCTTATGGACATACAATCTTTAAGGACTCATCCCTCCTTTTTATTTTGATCCCTTATGGACATAGAATCCTTTAGGAAATATTTCTCTTTGTCAGATCCCTTATTGACATACAATATTTAAGGACAGATCCTAGATGGGTTGACTACAACAACACACAAACCTTGCTATAACTTTCAATGACATCTTTTGCAGTGATTTTGTGTGGTCCACAGTAAGACATAGAATATTATTGGGCATTGTGGTCACACTTTTCTTTCTTTGTGTGGTTCACAATAAGACATACTCTCTCTCTCTCTCTCTCTCTCTCTCTCTCTCTCTCTCTATTTTGGATTTAACGAGGACTTAAGTCAGTTGGGGACTTGATGTTTCCTTGTCTCCTTAACTTTGGTGAGATAATCTTTTGTATTTGATCTACTTTACCGTGAACATGATCTTTTCTCATACTCCTAAAGTGGGGGCTAAATGTGTAGGTCTAAAAAGTTAGCACTCATTAATTTGGAAGCTCTAGGACCTATTCGGGGCTAATTTTAGTGATCTACTAGATTTTGGATGCATTTGTGCTTGATTTTTCCACTTTTCTCTCCATTTTGGCCTGAGCCTCTTAATACTTCTTGGGCCCCGCAAAATCTGCCTTGAAATTTACCCTTCCGAGTAAAGGTCAAACCTAGTTTGACCTATACCAGGCATAGGTCAAACCACTTTTGACCTATACCTCGAGGGTTTAAATTTGGTGGGTTTTGGGCATGATGCTGAATATTTTCATTTTCTCACCCAGTACAGTTGGCCTCCACAAATTTGGACCTTGAAGTCTCTATAAAAGGATGCCTCTTCCCTTCATTTTGTTATCCATTGCATGCCTATGATTCTAATAATCCTAAAGGATAATATTTTGTCATTAGTATACAAGGAAAATAGTTTTTGAACCGTCAGTAATATGATCACTGAAAGACAGGTTTATAGTGCAACCCGACACAATAGAAAATAGAGGTCACCAAAAATGTTTAAAGTGCAAGTGAACACCGAAACCAGTTTTAACCAACAGACATGTTACAATGCAAACTGACAACACAACCTATAGAGTAACCCGACAACACAGTTTACAGAGTAAACTGACAAATAGTCTACATAGCAACCTAAGAAGAAGAATGTCTATAGAGACATCACCGAGGAAAGACTATAGAGAAACCCGAGCACTAGTCTACTGAGAGACAACTTTAATTCCAAGAAATATGGATCTGAGTTACATGTCAGATAAACCACTTGAGTTTTATATTTATCTTAATGCTTATCTTTAAAACCATTTCTTGAGGGACAAGTAAAGCATATGTAATTATTTTAATCAGTCTAACTAATTGAAAACATGAAAACTATGAGATCAAGGTCAAGTTGTAAACCTTTGATCATAGAGTTTTCATTGTAAACCGTGAAACCTAGATAGGTCAATTCATTGTATAAATAGATGTAGTAATCAATCATACTTTGATGATTGTAGCCGCAGCAGACATCTATGGATTAGACAGAGAATTTTATGCAGAAGGACAACAAAATATGAAATTAGTTATGAAGAACAAGATTCAAGGCTATCGATCATAACAAAGGTATTAATCAATCACTATAAGTGATACATATACATTGTGTACTTAAAGGATCTCTATTCAAAAATTCAAGATTGCATACTATCAGGTCAACAAGTATTTTTTACTACTCTCTAACAATCGTAGCAAATAGAAGAAATCCTTTAAGAAGGTGGATTTAACAATCCTTATGTAAATCTCTTAACTGAGTGCACACTTAACAATGTTTCTAAATTTCTTAACCGAGTAGACCTAACCAATCTAAAATGTTACTCCTAACATGGTAAGATCATCAGAAGTGATCACACTTGTAGCCTTAACCGACACCTTCCATTTTGTAGATAGTGAAGCTTTGTGGGTTTCATCCACATTGCATTTTTTACCTTCTAACAGGGGTATTCAACGTTACCAATTCTTGTGTCATGTGTACTTACATTTCATCAATGTTTACATGCAATTAAGTTTATGTTTTGATATTACATGCATAAGATAGAAAAAGCATCAATGGTTGGTAATGCAAGCATAGAGTACTAATGGTTAATTGATAAAAAGATTTAAGGGTACTGATTCACCCCTCCCCTCTCAGTACAAACCATTCCATTATTCCAACAATTGGTGTCAGAGCTAGATCTCTTATTTTGAAAAGCTTAAATCACTTGAGAGAAAATATCATACAATAGAAAGGTATAATCTAAACAAGAATATTAAAACTTAGAAGTTACAGATTCAGATCTTCTATGAGGAATACAAAGAAGCAAGAATCAAGATGAGAGAGCTACTGCATGAAAGAAAAGTTATGGCATCTCACTGCAATGAAACAAACTATCATGAAGAAGAGATACCTGGTTTATTTGAGTCATTAGGATCTACATCTAGCAATACATCAGACACATCTGAAGCAAGCATTACAAGTCTGAATTAAATCAATCAACATCTGACAGAACAAGTAAAGGTACTGCAAAATGGTCAAGAGACACATATGGTAAGGATGATTGATGGTATGAACAATGCTAGACAAGCTGAACAAGAAAGAACATTAGCTATTGATGATAGGAGAAGATCAGTGAAAAGTTACAAGAAAGAGAGACTGAAATACAGAGACTTACTAAACATCATCATGAGATTACCAATCAAATAGTTCTTATGAGTCATGAGGCAAACTGAGTAAAAATATAACTCAATGGGAAATTGGAAGCTATTGGTGAGCTAAGAAAATAAAATGAGAGACTTAAGAATGAAGCAAGGATTTAGTAACAACACAATGATATGATCAAGAAAGCTGAAGAAAGTACAAAGAGAATGGATGATTTTTTGAATGGACAAAGAAGACTCAACAATAATGTTGGTCTAGGGTATACTGAGCATGGAGAATAATCAAACAAAGTTGATCAAAGAGATGTCTACACAAATCCAAGACCAAGGAAGTAGTCATGTAATCATTTTGGAAAACCAGGTCACACTTTAAATGTTTGCAGGAGCAAAGCTAAAGGTATTCCTAAATCTACATCTACATTCATAGGAAATTGTTATAACTGTAACAAGCATGGACACAAAGCACATGAATGTAGATATAAGGTGAAACAACCAAATAAGGAATCCTACATGGAAAAAAATTGTTCCAATTGCAAAATTCATGGGCACACATCTCTTGAATGCAGAAAAGAGAAAAAGCAAGCATGGAAACCAAAAGAACAAGAAAATGCTTATCAACCAAGAAGAGTCTGTAACTCATATGTTTGGGACTACAACACATGGACAAATTGCACAACATGTGGTAGATATGGACACATAGATGAAAACTACATGAGTAAATGGACAAGAAAGTCCAGGAATTGGACTAACTCTGGAATCACATGCTTACATTGTCATAAGGTCGGTCATCTAAGCAAGGACTGCAGAGATCGAGTGACAGAGTCAAGCACTTTTGCTAATGGGAACACTATTGAATATATTAGGAGAATGAGAAATCAAATGTCAAGGAAAGATATAAGAAAATATGATGCTGGACCGAGCACCACAATTGGTGACACCTCATCCAATGGAACTAGTGATATCACCACCCCCACCTAAGCAAAACAAGTAAGTANGACTGCAGAGATCGAGTGACAGAGTCAAGCACTTTTGCTAATGGGAACACTATTGAATATATTAGGAGAATGAGAAATCAAATGTCGAGGAAAGATATAAGAAAATATGATGCTGGACCGAGCACCACAATTGGTGACACCTCATCCAATGGAACTAGTGATATCACCACCCCCACCTAAGCAAAACAAGTAAGTATGGAACTGCACTATACAAAGCTATATTTTACATCAATTCCAATATACATTGATAATATGCAAAATTAGCATGCATGAAGATGCACTATGGTATTACTTGTTATGAATTTTTGAAAACAATCTCATCAATCAATACACACCGAGAATCATTGGTGTACATATAAAAGCTAATCTGTCAATGTAAACCAAGCATTGTCGGTAACCATGTAAAAAGACAATGAAGTCTTTGCTACATACCGAGCTCCGTCAGTGAACATGAGAAAGTTCAATTGAGTTGACACTTACCTTGAGCATCGCATTCTCACCGAGGATGAAGTTGGTATGTTCCTCGAGAAAATTCATCTTCAACCACCGAGAAGTAGGTAAAGAATTTATTGCACCACTTAGGGAATCATCTATAAAAGGGTGACGAAAATCTCATTCATTCACCAAGCGTTTAAAGAGAAAAAAGCAGAGTGAAGAGCAGAGTGAAGTAGAGTGACCAACAACGACCAGATTGTAGAGAGATTCACAAGCACATTCATGGCTACTCCAACATATTCACAACAACTAAAACAGATCAAGTGAGTATCTAAGACTCAGTGAGCAACAGATCACTTACAGAGAAAGCCCTAAATTCAAGAAATATGGTAACCACTTCACGAGTTTCCAAGATCATAAATGCAAAGGATAAAAAGTTCAACCTAATCAAGAACTCTACATGTGAAGAACCTAAATATATATTTTTCCCCGAGGTTGCTTCACAGCCCGATGATGCTAAAGCGTTCTCAAGCATACCACCTAGGGTTCTACTAGTCAAGGATGTCTGAGCCTATATACACTATAAGGTTTCAAAGATTGGAGATCTCGAGGTTGAAGAAGCTTTGCAAAGATGGAAACATTAAGGATGAACATAAACACATTGAGGTAAAAGGGTTGAAAAATGCCCTAATGTTCCCAAAGGAATTCAAAATTGAGTGGATTCAGATAGTACTCAGTAGAGTACATGACAGGAAAATATGGTTGGATGAACCAAAACCAATCACCAAGGATGTAATACACGCAGTAACTAGTTATCCAATAATAGACAAGGCCAAAGCACTCAAACATCCTCCTCTGTACGATATAGAAAAGATGAAAAGTGCAGTATGGGATGACAGAGGTTTAAAGGTAAACTCCATCATCAATCCATAATTGAAGTTTGGTTCATGTGTACTGGGATACAAGTTATTCCAAGCTAGCTGGTTAAACAACATATCATGCAAAGCAGTTGACACTACCCATAAGATTATGAAGAAGGGATTACAACTAGACCTATCCGAGCTTCTACTGAAGCAATTAGAGGAGAACATGAGGACAATTAGGTCAGAAAGGACTAATTCATGTAAGTTCAGATTACTCCTCATGTGTACATTCTTCTATTTCCCAAAATTCTTCTCATATGTCGGTAATGTCAATTGGGACACTACCCGACCAGTAATAATTCAAATTAGTGAATTTATTAAGTCACTAGGGGAAAACTTTACATCAGTCATGGATGCATATTTCACCGGATTCAAAGATAGAATGCATAAAAGGATGAGGATACCAGAACAACTGGTGGAATAGTAGAAGGATGATATATGTTTCATAGTGGATACCGAAACCACTTTGATAAAACTAGTTGTACTGAGGACAACATGGTCACCACCTCTAGATTATGAGATCAACATCGATCAGGCCACAAATGCTATTGAAGCATTATTGAATGAACCACTAGAAAAATCATTACCAAGATTTGGAACCTATGAGGAAGCCAAGGCTATAATCAATACAGGCTTAGTTGTAAAGAAGATAGACTAAAAGAAGAACAAAATCATCAAAACACTTGAGAAGAAACTTTTGGTAGATGATAAAGATTCAGAGCAAGAGGTCACCGAGGGACAGTCACCCGTCAGTGAAGGTGAACAATTGAGTGACTCTGAGTGTAAATAATTTGATGTGCCACCACCGAAGAAACCAACGACTATTGTTGCATCAAGAACAAGGAGTTAGGCTACCAAAGATGCAGATTCCTCACCGATGAAGAAAGGTACAGTCAGGACCTATAAGAGAAAGCCTCAAACTAGGAAACAGGCACCGAGGCAAAGAAGAAAATACATCTGAGGTAAAGAGGAAAATGATGACATTGCATAGGATGAGAGTGAACAAGAAATCCAACCTAAAAAGCACAAAGTTCCTACAACAATTGATGAGATTGTTGCATCAATCATCAAGACAGGTAGCATATCAAATGCTAAGATAAGGCAATGGATAACCTTATCTCCCAAGGATTAGAAAAAGATTGAAGAATCCATCATTAAGGAAATGATTGCATTCAAAGATGTACCTGTACAATTCAATAAGATGATGCCATAAGAACCGAATGACAGAATTTTGGCAAGGTGGACTTATGCACTATATACCAAAAAGAAGATAAGGGAAAGATTCCTAGTCACAATTATGCCACCTGAATCAAAAGTTGAGGAAAATGATGAAATGATGAAGAAGCATACAATAAAACTTTTAGCTAAAATGAGAGCATACAAGGTACTGGAGGGAAAATTAATTGAGCTTGATAAAGAAAGCGATGAAAATTGGAATCAAATATTCAATCCACCTGAGGATTCAAGTCTCGAGAAGGTATTAGCTCTTACCGAGACCCCTCAGAATGAACAAAAATAGGCTACACCGAGCCCAGATCACATCGTCATAAATGATACTGAGGGCATCAATACAGTTGAATTGACAACACAGACAAGCAAGGCCATGGATGATGTACCTTAGATACTTCAATAATTAGTAGATTCAACATAGGTCATCATCAAAGATATAAGACTTATTGGTTCTGATGATAAACCAAAGAAAGATGAAGATATAATTGTTGCCACCGAGAAGGAAAAGGAAAAGGAAACATATACCACAAATGGTGCACATGTAAATATACTAGGTGACATACCATTATTGATACAAGCTATCAATATCATAACAGAGGCAAAGGAGAAGACATCTGAACCTGATGCAACCACACCGATGGAGACAGGAGCTGAACAAGGGAAGCAACAAGATACACAAGAGGAAAAGAAAGATGCAAGTGGAGAGGAAAAAATTGGTGATGCCACTGAAGAGAACACCAAGGGTGAAAAGGATTCAAATATAGACAAGGTTGATGTGGAGACATCCACTACCAACCAACAGGTCAATACCAAGCAACAAACAATAGGAACCACACCTCCCACAAAATCACCTAAGCAATAAAAAGAGCATGAACTAGCTATAGTTCTACATTCCCCTGCTTCCAACACCATATCCAAGAAGAATAAGAATCCAATCACATTGGATGAAATCATTGACATACCAGACTGTGATCCTAGGACATTGGATCCAAAGTCACTTACAAATTATGTTGAACTTTGTAAAAGAAAGGCAATTCGGGACAAGCTCATGAAGGAGCACAAGAACTCCCAAGTCTTGGAGGCAACCAAAGATATACTATTGTAGATTGTACCTAACCCAAATATTGATCAAAATGCACCTATACTTGATCAATTAGCAGTTCTTACCAATGCCATCACATCACAGAATGTAGATGCAAACAAGTCAATTGAAGAACATGCTGAGAAAAAGTGTCAATACAAGCTTACAAAAAAAATCAACCATGAAGTGGCAGAACAAAAGGTAAAACTTTCTAAATTAGTTACTATTCTAGAACTGATAATATCAGAAGTGGTAAACATAATTCAAAAATTGTGCACATTAGAAACTTTCACTACTGAGCATAGTGACAAGTTGGCCAAAATTGATGAAGATCTTCAGGCAAGTGCACAAGGTCTCACAACCGATGACAATGCATTTGAGTTGCATTATGAGAAGCTTCTAAAATCTAAATGGTTGAGACTAGAGATTCAAGAGACAGAATCCAAAATCCAAGATGAGGTAATCGAGCTCCAAGCTCTACTACTACCAAATCTCACATTACTGCAACAACGTATGACCTTAGCAAGAACACTAATTGCCACCCCATAGATGTCTGTCATGGACTATATCTATAACATGCACGCAAGGACAAAATTGGAGCACATGGACCTGGAACACCTAAAAGAGAAATGGGAGAAGATGATGGAAGACATTAAGAAATCCCATTCCCACATTTTTGACAAATTATAAGTATTACACCTTTGTCATTATTTTCAAAACAAAGGGGGAAATGATATGATAAAGGGGGAAATAATATGAAAGGGGAAATGACAAGGCAAAAGGGGGAAATGATAAAAGAGGAAATATATGTGTAAAGGAAAATGTATTATGTACATACACTACACCGAGGCATGCACATAGGGGGATTCATATTGACAAGGTAAACATTTTGGTGTACATAGTGAACATTTTAGTTTTGCACATATCAGTTTTTGATACTAATGCCAAAGGGGGAGATTGATAATCCCAAAGGATAATATTTTGTCATTAGTATAAGAGGAAAAAATAAAATTGAACCTTCTGTAATATGATCACTGAAAGATAGGTTTATAGTGCAACCCGACATAGCAACAAACAGAGGTCACCAAAAATGTTTAAAGTGCAAGTGAACACCGAAACCAGTTTTCACTGACAGATAGGTTACAGTGTAAATTGACAACACAACCTACAGAGTAACCCGACAACACAGTTTACAGAGTAAACAAATAGATATTATACAAAGCAACCCAAGAAGTAGAATTTCTATAGAGACATCACCGAGGAAAGACTACAGAGCAACCCAAGCACCAGTCTACCGAGAGACAAATTTAATTTTGAGAAATGTGGATCTGAGTTACATGTCAGATAAAACACTTGAGTTTTATATTTATCTTTATGCTTATCTTTAAAACTATTTATTGAGGGACAAGTAAATCATATGTAATTGTTTTAATCAGTCTAACTGATTGAAAACATGCAAACTAGGAGATCAAGGTCAAGTTGTAAACCGTTGATCATAGAGTTTTCATTGTAAATCATGAAACCTAGATAGGTCAATTCATTGTATAAATAGATGTAGTAATCAATCAGAACTTGATGGTTGTAGCTGCAATAGACATCTATGGATCAAACATAAATTTTTATGCAGAAGGACAACAAAAGATGAAATTAGTTATGAAGAACAAGATTCAAGGATACCGAGCAGAACAGAGGTATTAATCAATCATTGTAGGTGATACATATACATTGTGTACTTAAAGGATACATATTCAACAATTCAAGATTGCATACTATCAGGTCAACAAGTATTTTTGACTACTCTCTAACAATTGTAGAAAATAGAATAAATCCTTTAATAAGGTGGATTTAACAATCCTTATGTAAATCTCTTAACTGAGTGCACACTTAACAGTATTGCTAAATATCTTAACTGAGTAGACCTAACCAGTATAAAATGTTACTCCTAATAGGGTAAGATCATTAGAAGTTATCACACTTGTAGCCTTAACCAGAACCTTCCATTCTGTAGATAGTGAAGCTTTGTGGGTTTCATCCTCACCGCAGTTTTTGCCTTCTAATAGGGGTTTTCTGCGTTACCAATTATTGTGTCATGTGTACTTACATTTCATGAATGTTTACATGCAATTAAGTTTATGTTTTAATATTACATGCATAAGATAGAAAAAAGCATCAATGGTCGATAATCCAAGAACAAAGTACTAATGATTAATTGATAAAAAAATTTAAGGGTATTGATTCAACCCTCCCCTCTCAGTACACACCATTCCATTATTCCAACATATTCATGAAACCTAGATCCATAACATGCCTGCATGTGCAAGCAATCATTCACTCTCAAGCATTCAAGTCCAAGGTGCAATAAAGAGCTTTTTGGTGATTTGAAGACTTGAAGGCTTTCTTCCATTCATTTTTCTTTCCTCTCCTTCTCCATTCAAGAATATCAAGCATACATACATCCATGATATATTATTTGGAAAGTGTAGATCTATTACATTGGGGAAGACATCCTACATTCTACAATTCAACATTCAATCAAGAAATTATACATCTTTGTGGGTATAGAGGATATATATCCATCCACAAGGGTTTAATAAGCAAGGTGAATACTTACATTTTTCATATTTTACATGCTTTACTTATTTCATTTCAAGGTTAATTCCTAAATAGGAGCTTGAAAAAGGAAAGCCATTTTCCCCCAACAATTTCCCCTTCTCTTGTGTGCAAGTGTAGATTCACGGAGTTATGGACTCAGATTTGCAGATCTGGAAGTGCAGTATTGATCATAGTCTTGAGACCTTCATATTCAGACCTCCAGGGTATAGGCTGAACCACCTTCAACATTTATTTGGGTATTGGTCAAACTAGGTTCGACATGTTCCTACAACACTTAATTTTTCACAGTAGAGAGCTCCCGCTTGTAGCTTTCCAGATCCTGGTCTGTTTCCAATTCTAGTGCAGTCTGACAGGGTTTCTATAGATCTGAAGCTGCATCCTGTACTAGCCCTCAAGGTGATTTATTATTTATCCTTTTTCTTCTATATCACTCTCTTTGATACATTAGATCTGATATCTTGTTGATTATAATTGCGTGAGTATTTACTTTACTGCATTGTGCATATATACTACATTCATATTCTATTATTTATACACACGCGAAAAGAGATCCTAAAATCAGCACATCCCTCAAAACTAAATCATGCATTAGGATCCCTACATCCACTTGGGTTGTGTTGATCGTATCTAGTCCAAAACGGATCACATTTTAGGATCCCTTTTCAATGTACATGTGTGACTTGGTGATTTACCATTGATCACCATTTCACCATATACAGGTCTATGTTATGGAGCATTTAAAATTTATTACATAATTTGATAATTTGAAGACTAATTGATGTTTTTATGACTTGCACAAGGCTAAGGGGATCAAATTGAAGAAAATAATTCATAAAAGGACAAGGTTCCTATGTTCTAACATATTTTCTTCAAGTTTTTGTAGAATTGACATTACAAATTCTGAGAAACCAGTAGAAGTGTGCATCTAGAATAATAAGTTCTCATCCAATTCAAAAAATTTCACATATAGTCTAAATAAGTTTTCATATGATCAAAAGAGCCTCACATTTAGGCTCTATTGTATTCTATTTAGGACTTCTTTCATAGCCTTTGGTTTTTGTTTCATAACATCTAGTTTCTATTTCATAACATATAGTCTTTGTTATGTAGCATACAGATAGGGAGGATATCTTCTTCTTGATCTGACACAAGTTCTTATCAAGTCCTTCATTTAATTCCTAGGGATTATTTATAAAAAATGACCCTAGGAGAGATCTACTTCAATCCTCCTACCCACTCTTCAACTTCCCTATCAATTCCAAGTTCACAACTACTCACACTTCCATTGAGCTCACCAGGGTAAGCTCACACATCAACACACCAACCCCTTTAGTATAACCTTGAAGGATTATAGGGTATATTATTATCCCATTTGTAACAAAAAATGCATCCTCAACAATAATTTAGGGTTCATTCTTCCATCTCTGCTCAAACTTCCTATAAACAATGGTTACTAGCTTATATGTCTCTATTAGCCTTATTTTGTAGGGTTTTGGATTTCTTTCTTAAAAATTTAACACAACAAAAAATATTTGATTTAGATACCCTTTGATAAAACAAAATATATTTTCTTGGTCTTGGTCTCTGCAATAATATGTACACCATCAAACCCTAATAGGGCCAAAACACTAGGAAATGAATCAGTCTTGTTTTTTTTTGCATTAGAAATCCACTTAAATGGATTAAAATATTCTCCATCTCTTAGTCAAGACCCTTTAGGAGTCTTCTAAAAATATCTAAGGTATTGGATTGGTTTATTCAATCCACTCCTGCAAGTTATCATCCACTGATTGTCTTGCTTCCTAGCCGAGCTATGAAGGAGCTTGCCTAGGGCAAGAAGTTAAAATTCGCTACAACCACTTCTAGCTTCCTAAAAAACATAATAACTATGTACATAGACCTAATTTCCATTCCCCAAAGGTTTAGGTGTTTACCATGGTGGTAACTTCACTATGGAGCCATTTCATATGTACAAACCCTGTTTGGTTGTGAGACTCGAGATTAGGGACAAAATTTAAGTACACTTGCAAAATCAAATCAAAACACTAATCTACTCCACAAAATATTTAAAAATAAAAAAATTTCACTAATTACATTGAAATAATGATGGATTCAATCCATTCAACTCTTCTTCAACTTGAAAGCAAGAAAACACAGTAATCACAAGAAACTGTCAGATTATCCTTCTTGGAAATTGTGTCCAAAAGCCAACCAACCTTTGTACAATGCATGAAAAATTATTAAATAGGTCCCCTTGACCTATTCCAACTGTCTAAACTAATCCCCAACTATTTTAAGGAAGTTTGCAACTTTTTGCCAAAATGTTGTCGAGCAACTTTTCAAAGTTGCAAAAGTTGCTCAACAACTTTTACAACTTTTTGACATTTCTCCTATTACATAGATTTGACCCAATATATGGGTTCAAAATTACCATTAAGTCAATCCTCAACCTCAATACAACACAAATAGATCATTTTGTTCACACTAGGTTCCATTTCCCATATTTGCCCCATTTGGCTTACAACACATCAATAGGGTCTTTGACATAATTCATCACAACAAAACACACAACATTGAAAAATTAAATTAGAGCATTCGAAATCAACCTTAAAAAAAACTTAACTAAACACAAAGCCTTAAGAAGGCTTTCCAAACCAAAATGTGATGGTTGGACAAATCCAACCCCTAAGTGCTCGTGCACCACATACAGTTTGTATTATGTAGCATGCGGTCTTTATTATGTATCATACAGTCTCTATTCTATAACATTCAGTCTTTGTTTGATCTCATTCAACCTCTATTTCATCTCATTATACCTATGTTTTGTAGCATCTCATTTTTGTTATGGACCATTTGGATTTTGTTATATAATTTGATAATTTGAAGACTAATTGATATTTTGATGAATTACAGATGACTAGGGATATCAAATTGAGGAAGGTCATCCAACAAAAACCAAGTTATTATTGTTTAATATTGTTGACATATTGTGCATATATGTGTTGATATTGATATTTTGTCATTGATGTCAACATGCTCTTACTACTAATGGCAGTGCTCCTAAGATGTTCCATGAGAAGATTACTCTGGTATGACTACTATGTTGAATATCATATATTATGAAGGTACAAGAGGTTTTATTGATGATTGTAATTGATCTATGTCAACTTACAGAGGTTCACATAGTGGTATAAGTGAACTATGAAGGATTTATCAAAGACTAGTATTTTGATTATTAAGGAAGACACAATGTTTCAATTATTGGATCGGTTATGCAATATTCTTGGTTTCTAACCTGGTGGTGAGTTCAAGACATGTATTTTTGTCCTCAGCTCGAGTGGTTTGTGATTTGGATGTTCGAAAGCTATTTTTCTTCTATGACAGAGGTTGTTTTTTAGTGTTCCTAGAGAAAAATACAAAGATGTGTATGAATTATGAGACAATTTTGTTCTTGTTCATGTCGTGGCATGTCATGTTACTTGTTGATGTTTCTAAATCATTTCCTATTCGTGTTGTTGGATTGCAATGTATTATGTGATAGGATTTGATGCCTTTTCATGTGGTGTGTTGTTGTTCTTATTCTTCTTGGCTAACATGGTGATGTAGTGTGTTGCGAAGGATTGTGGCTTGATTTATGGATCTGGAGTCTATTTGAGGATATTCTTATTGATTATTTCTATCTCTTAGCTGACATTCAGTGGATCACATTGTGTATTGAGGAGTAATGAATTAATATTTTATAATTAGGTCTCTGGCAGACCTAGTTGAGATAAATTTGATGTAATGTATATAAATATGTAATCATTTGGGATTGTGAATGTATGAGAGGTGTGTGAGTGGCATGCGAGAAGAGTTCTACAATTAAGGTAGAGATTTGATATGCTTCATTAGAAAAGTATTGGCATATCAGAGATGTTATTTGTCAGTTCATGAGTTATGGACTGTTGTCCATTATGAATTATAATCAAAGATTGTTGTAAGGCAGTGAGCCTTCCTTTGGGTTCAATCTCATGTTGTAGTTGAGTAGTGAGCTCTAGCTAGTGTGTTTGAATGCATGTGAATTCCCCTTTGTAATACTCCTAATATGGAAAAGTGCTTTTAACAAATTACATTCATCTTGTTGGTTTGATCCCCACCGTGGTTTTTCCCTTAATAAGGTTTCCACGTCAAAAATCTTGGTCTTAAGTGTTGATTACCTAGTCAAAATAGTAATCATTACCTAAGGGATCTGGTAGGTATCAAGGAAATTTACCTTTGAAATGTTTTTAATGCAATAATATTGGTTAAATTGCTTCAAGATGTCTGGATAAAGAACCTAAGTACAAGCCTAAGAAATTTAAGTCTAAATATTTGAAGAAGTGTTATTATGTTGTTGGCGAAGGTGTAATTGATGATGAACCCAAAAAGAGTGAAGATGAGATTGTTTGTATTGCTATCAAAGATGAAAATCCTAGTTTCTTGAATGAATAAAAAGCCTTGATTTTACATGTGGATAAAAAGGATGAATGAGTTATTGACAGTGGTTGTTCACAACACATGACCAAAGACAAAAACAATTTGTGAAATTAGAAAAGTATGGTGGTGGTGTTGTGAGATTCGGTGATGAAACTCCTTGTATGATCAGAGGGAGAGGTTTTATTAATCTTGATGGAAAGAATAACACTGATGATGTTCTATATGTTGAAGGTTTGAAGTATATCTTTTGAATGTTGGACAACTAGTTGATAAAGGTTACAATTTACAATTCAAGGATGGAATGTGCAAGATTATTAGAAGCTCTGGAATTACTATTGCCTTGGGAAGAAAAATTAAACGTAATGTATTTCATTTGAATAATTATGAGAATAGATGCCTAATTGCTAAGATTGATGACAGTTGGTTGTAGCATAAAATATTTTTTCATGTGAAATTTGATAACATTGTGAAGATAAGCACTACAAGAGTTGTTAGAGATCTTCCTAAACTGTTGAAGCATGTTAATGTGATGTGTGAGGAATGACAATTGGGTATGTTGACTAAGACTACTATTGTGGGTCCACAACACACACCCCATTTTAGGTCCTCTGACCACGGGGACCCCCCTTTCTTTTTTGTCTTTTCCTCCTTTTGTCGTGTCTGCCCCTCGTAGAAACCCAGTCAACCACCACAGATGATCGTTGAAACCCAACCATAGGAAAGGAGAACACTTTTTTTGGCCTTTTGACCCCTTCAGCCTTTCGGAGGACTTAGGTCCTCTGAAATGCCGTAACGGCAGAAAGGCCAAAGACCAGACCTTTCGGTGATTTCAAACTCCAAAAACACCGAAAGGCCGAAAGGTTCTTGGTCCTCCTTCAGAATTTTTGGCCTTTCGGGGTCTGAAACCCTGAAACCGCTAACATCAACCCGCGGGTTATAAAAGGGGTAACCTCCCTTTTTCATTTCACTTTGCATTTTTATGTGTGTGTGCTCTCGCTCACATTTTGTCTGCTTCTCCTCGTCAATCGCCTCCTCTTCCAAGCCGCCTGGTTGCCCTCCCTTTGCTCGATCGTTCGAGGTAGGCTCTCTTCACTCTTCCTTGCTTGGTGCTTTCAGTTTTACGTAGGTTTAGGGTCTTTTTGGTGCCCCTAGTGCCTGTCTAGCCTAGGGCACTTTGTTTCATCACCTTTTAAGGCTTCTGTGTCTTCGTGCGTCGACAGGGATGTCCCTCCTTGTTGGCCCTAGGGTATTCTGGTGTCATTAGGTCTAGGTTTAGGGTCTTGTGTTTTTGTCAGTCACGGAGCTTGCCACAATTTCTCGGCCTCTGAAAGGCCAAAAACTGAATCTCCACTTTTGCCAAGTGTTGTTTCAGATGTTTCAGCCTTTCAGATGTCTGAAAGGTTTGAAAGTATGAAAATCCAAAAATGAGACCTTCGATCAGTCCATCAGGGTTCCTCACCATGTTCGGATGATTCTACGTTCTTGGGCAAGCTCCTACCAGTTCAGTGTATGAAACTCTAAAATCCCCGATAGACTTGGCCCTTCCATATGCCTGTTCACACTTTCAGACTTTTCAGTCTCCGAACTAGTTTTCGGTGTCTGAAACACCGAAAGACCCGAAAGTGTGAAAACATGCACTTAGTTGTTTTTCTTTAGCTCTCTTTGTTTTCTTTCCTAGTTAAAATTTTTTTTTGGATTCGTTCAATAAGCTACTAATATTTGTCTTTCTTGTAGGAATGACTGAACCCAAGATAACATCCCCAATGAAGTATCAATATAAGGGGAATCCCCCTAGCTCAAAGGTGGGGAAAAAACACAATGATGTAACTGATACCAACATCAGGAATGTGGATTGGAATGAATTCCTGACTCAGTGCTCCCAACCGGCGAACATATCCAAGGACTGTACCTCATTAGTCCTATCTGGGCTAGTAAATGCAGCTGCACACCTCGTGGTTGTTTCATCTTCAGAATTGATCATCACCCTAGCTCATCATTATGATTTAGATAAGAGGGTGGTAGTAAACTCTGAGGATCAGGTGGTGCTAGACATCAGGTCAGATATCATTAAGTAAGTCTTTCACCTTCACAAAGGCATAGACAAATTCTTTAACTTTTATATTGAAAAGGGGACCAAGTGGTTTGGCAATAGGGAGAAAACCGTAAACGAGATGATTAATAAGGAATACCTCAAGCAACCACTTCCCAAGAACAAACTAGACAAGATAGACCTCTAGAGAGGTTATATGAAGGATGATATCTAGGCAGCTATAATAATGATAAGCAAGGTGTATGGGTTACCACAGTCCACCCAAATTGAGCACTGGATGATCCTATTGATAGAAAGGATCCAGGAACGAAAGGCAAGATTTGACTAGGGCACCATCATCAGTGACAATTTGGATGAGCAATTGATAGCCGTAAAACATAACCCCAAGTTTTACATGAGCACTTACGTGGTGTATCTACTAGATGCATAGGCAGATTATCATGGTCTCACCAAGAGGGGAAGTCTGAATGATCCAAATGCATGGCCCCATCTTGTATACCCGTAGCTGGTAAAAGCAGCAAACATGCCAGAGGATTCCCTGGATTACAGGATAGTCAATGATGCATTCATATTCGCATTCATCCGATCTATTAAGGGTAACTTTGCTAAAAGGATGTCAGAAGAGGTTGTTGCTAAGGTAAGGGCCATTGGGGCCTATTTTATCCAGTTCAGGATGTTCACATATATCAGGATAGCCAGGTCAACCTTGCAACCAAAGAAGTTGCCCAGGTACCCATCCGACTGGATAATCATATTGGAAATGGCCAGGCAGCTCGTAGATGCATACAAGCACATAAAACATAAGAAGAAGCACCGTTGGGACTTTCCCATCTCTTTGGGACCCTATACACTATAGGATATCAATGTTTGCAAATCCCTTACTTTTGAATGGGATGATTGTCCCTTAAAAATTTACAAGACAATACGAGCCCCATTTGATCCTATAGGTACTTATAGCCATATCATTGGCAAATTCTCCGTACATGAGCCACATCTGGAAGATCATTGGATAAACTGTATAGATGATCATTAGGTCAGGATTTGAGATTACTGCAGAATGAACCTAGCTCTAGAAAAAGAGGTGTTGAAGGTTCCTATTTCCTTGAAGGTATGGGAATGTGATTCAGAGGAGGTCTTAGAAGACATTTACACAAAAGATAAGGTGTATGACCGGTTAATCATGAACGCCGAGGTGGAAAAGGATGAAAATGATGACATAGACTTCAGGGCAAGGCACGTGATAAAGACCACTATATCTTGGATCAAGAAGCCACATCGGATGAGTCCAATCCCAGTGAAAACATTAATGGATCCCTCAAGGAATATAGAAAAACAGTGAGGAGAGAAATCAACAACTCTTAAGTAAAGGAAAGCTCCCCCTCAGAAGCCTAGGACCGTGTATGGTCATGAATGACCAGTTGAATATGGCTCTAATCCAAGGCCCAAGAAAACTAGAATGATAGGCCAGATTGACCCACCAGTGGGGTCATCACAACCCCAATCAGGAGAAGTCCCATCTACCTCTGGCCAATCTTCCCCCACCACTGAGAAGAAAACCTATAAGAGAAAGAAGAGTTCTGAATCTCCACAGTTAGAAACTATACAAGAAGAGCCTAAGGAAGAGTATGCAGGTGAGCCCCTAGTCCAGAAGACCAGGTTGCAAAAGAGGAGAGGAAAGGAGATTACCAAGAAACATAAAGAGGATCCCAAAGAATAGGATAATCCTTTGGATGCCTTAGGGTCAGATGAGTTTATGCTTTCTGACTTTGAAGGACTTGAGGGATTTTCGAATCATGGCCAAGATACATACACCGGGGGAACACCGCTCATACAACCTCAGGTAGCCCTTACTCCTCCACCGATCTAGTTCACCAATCCTCTAATGAATGTTCCCGCTCCACTAGTAAGCTCTAATTCTGCTCCAGGGCCTAAAACCCAAGACAGTGGGGTAACTCAAACTTTAGTAACAGATAATGTAGTTAGAGGGAGTTATGTTTTCACTCCACCACCCCACATACTTACTCCACCAACTTCCCTACCAACTCCGCCTCCGTCTACTACCACCATCTCCTCATCTCCCACTCCAATCATACCAACACTTGTTCCCTCAAAATCCATCCCTCCAACATGTTCCACCTAGGTTTCTAGAGAAGTCGTGAGTGCTAAAGACACACCATCTTTCCATACCACGCTGGAGGCCATGACCGATTTGAAGTCAAAGGTCTCAATTGACACTTCCAAGGAAGAAGCCCAGGACAAAGAAGGGGATAGCATGGTAACTAAACAGGGAGAGATAGAAGGAGAGAGAAAGAAGAAGGGGAAATGGATGCAGATGCTAAAGAGGAAGGAATGAAGGAAGGAGGAAATGAAAAAGGAAAAGGGCAAGAAAAGGAATCAGAAAAAGAAACAGAGCCGGAAATACAAACCCTCACTTCGATCCTCCAGGTTACACCATATGAACCTGTAACTACATCTGGTAAACCTACTTGGTTTACCAA
>MU228458.1:333173-347103 GCA_018584345.1 Thuja plicata | reverse complement strand
CATTCATGGTGTGTGAATTACTGCTATCTATGTGAATTTATTGAATGTATGCTTGCATTATTCTTTATTTTCAGAGAGCCCTTTGTGTTATTGTGTTTCAAATTCGTGCTACTTTTAGTTGGAGTTTATTGTCATATATCTACCTTGTTGTGATGAATGCATGGAGGAGATCATGTTTAGGCTTAACGATAAATCTGTGTTGTGAGTGCGCACATCTTAGTGGCTTCGCGATTTGATAGATTTTGAATATCTTGCACGAGTGAATACATCTTCTCTCCAAACGTTTGCAACCGTGGAGTAGTGAATTGTGACTTGGTCTTATTTATGCTTCGTGGGTTGTTCCAAATCTCTCCAGCATTCAATTCACAAGGAAGGGTTTACGACGGTTTATGTCCTTAGGATTTCACTTTTCTCGCAATTTTCTTTATTTCTCGTTACCCTTCCCTCTTTAAAACGTTGTCATTAATTCTAAAAATTACCATCTTGAAAACACAAAATTGCATTTTATTTACAACACCCATACTTGCTAAAAAGGAAAATACCAAAAAAAAAGAGAGAACTAACAATATTTTTCAGTTTGGGTTCTTGAACGTACCAGCAAAGGCCTCCTCATGAACAAATCACATTTATCTTCAACTGAGTAACCAAGCAGGTTGTGACCCGACCCCGGATAACCTTGGGAATAACTGGATTATTCTTTCAAGAGAGGAAATCAAATCTCGAGATCCTAGCAAGTTAGCTTGTGTCAAAAAAATGCTTAACAACTACTTTTAAGAGAAAGGTTTTTTCTTCAAGTGGATTGCTATATTTGGTGCATACTAGCTTATGTGGTCCTGCAAGAACAAGATGTTATTATGGGGACAGGTATTTCATTTTTTTCATTGATAATTATTCTAGAATAATGTGGGTTACATTTTTGAAAGATAAATCTGAAGCCTTTGACAAATTCAAGATTTTCAAAGCTATGGTTGAGACTGAAATTGAAATGTTTGAGATCAGACAGAGGTAGTGAGTTTATTCCACTAAGTTCAACAATTTTTTTGTGAAGAGCATGGAATAAAAAGACAAATGTCTGCTCTGTGAACCCAACAACAAAGTGGTGTTGTGGAGAGAAGAAAAAGAACTATCCTAGACACTATTATAAATATGATGATTGAAGGAGATGTTCTACGGATCTATTAGAGAGAATTAGTTAGTATTGCAGTCTACACATTGAACCGAGTTCAAATCAAGCAAGGTACTAGTAAGACACCTTATGAACTTTGGTATGGTCATGTTCCTACAGTGAATTATTTTATAATTTTTGGAAGCAAATGCTATATTAAAAGAGATGAAGATGTGGGAAAATTTGATCCTAGATGTGATGAAGGAATCTTTCTTAGTTATTATACTAAAATAAAAGCATGCAAGTGTTATAAACAAAGGTTGAAAAAGGTAATTGAAAGTGCAAATGTCAAAGTGGATGAAATTTATCATAAACAAATCAGATCTTGCACATATAAATTAGATGATGAAGAACACAATCAGATTGTGCAAGCACAAAATCAAAATCAAAACGGTTTGGTTGAATAGAATGAAGAAGTTGCAAATGAGGAATAAGTGGAAACATAAGTGTCTAATACAAATTCTAATTTGAAGACTCCAAGGTATGCAAGGTTAAATCGTTAATAAAATGAGATTATTGGTGATAGGAATCAAGGTGTTCATACTAGAGGAAGAATCACTAGAAATGAAATTTGTTTGATTTCTAAGCTTGAACCTAAGGATGTTGATGAAGCATTCAAAGATGAAAGTTGGTTTAAAGAGATGAAAGAATAGTTTGAAAATATTGAAAAGAATAAGACATGGATTCTTGTCCCCATACCTAAGGACAAAAATATGATCGATACTAAAAGGGTATTCAAAAACAAATTGAATGAAGAAGGTGAAGTGGTTCAGAACAGATCCAAACTTGTTTGCAAGGGATACTCGCATATGAAATGTATTGATTTTGAGGATCCCTTTGCTCCTGTTGCTAGAATTGAATTTGTTAGGATGTTTCTTGCATATGATACTTACAAATATTTTAAGGTATATCAGATGGATGTTAAGTCCATATTTTTTAATGGAGTATTAGAAAAGGAAGTCTACTTTGAGAAGCTTGATGGTTTTCCTTTGGCCGATGAAGATGACATGGTTTTACAATTGAAGAAAGCATTAAATGGATTGAAACAAGTACCTAGGGTCTGGTATGAAAGGTTAGATAAATATTTACTGAGACTTGGTTTTGGTAAAGGTACTACTAATAGTAAGTTATACTTCAAAATTGATCTTGATAATATTTTGATTATTGAAGTCTTTGCGGATGATTTTAATTTTGGTGGAAATGAAAAGTTGAGTAAGGAATTTGTTGATGAGACATAAAGAATTAGAGATGTCCATGATAGGTGAGATGAAATTTTTTCGTGGTTTGAAAATTACACAAACTGATAAAGGTATTTTCATATCTCAGTCCAAGTATGTGAAAGATTTGTTGAAGAAATTTGGTATGGATGATTCAAAACCTGTTTGTACTCGTATGATTACTGGTTGTGAATTGACAAAGGATGATGACTCTCCTAAAGAAGATCAAATAAGACACAAATCAATGATTGTTGGCTTATTATATATGACAAAAACTAGATGGGACATTATGAATGATGTTTGCATTCTTGCTAGATTTCAAGCAGGACCTAAGGAATCACTTGTTGTTGTTAAAAGGATATTTAGATATTTGAAAGGGATGGTTGATTATGGCTTATGGTATGGTAAGAAAGAATAATTTAAATTGAGTGCATTTATTGATGTGGATTGGGCAGGTAATGTGGATGACAGAAAGATCACAAGTGGTGGAGCATTCTTCTTGGGTAAGAGATTAGTTTCATGGGTAAGTAAGAAAAAAAGTATATATCACAATCTATTGTTGAAGCTGAATATATTTTTGTTATTGTTAATTGTACATAAGTGAAATGGGTGAAGCAAATATTGAAAGATATCAGAGTAAGTATTGATGAGCCTATTACTATCTATTGTGACAATTCAAGTGGTATCAATATTTCAAAGAACCCTGTGTTGCATTCAATGACAAAGCATATTTCTATCAAATGTAATTTCTTGAGAGACGAGAATAGTGAAAAGGAAGTCAGATTGAAGTATGTAAATACAAAAGATAAAATTGATTATATCTTCACAAAAACTCTTACCAAAGGATACTTTTGAGCATCTTCAAGGTAAGCGTGGGGTGATTTCCCCTCCTGATAAAAACTATTGATGCATTGGTCCAGTGTACTTACAAATATTATCATTAATCTGGATTAATATTTTTGGTGGCTACTACTCAGGGGGAGTTACCAGCTTGATGAGTCAGATGTTCAAAATTTTGGCTTCTATAACTTAGTATATGTATATATGTATTTTTGACACTAATGTCAAAGGGAGAGAGATATTCATGTGAAAAAAATTTATGAGATTAAGGGGGAGAGCTAGTCATATGGGAGAGATTGTTAAATATTTGAGAAGGTTTGTTAGAGAAACTCTAAAGGATATATTATGGATAGTGCTGGTAATACTGTTAATATGGTTTCTTTGTGCATTGATTTGATTTTTCACATCATATATTGCCATCAATGTCAAAGGGGGAGATTATTGGATATTGTAGAGATATCATGCATATATGTGTTGACATTGATGTTAATATATTCCTTCTATTAATGACAGTATCCCTATGTATTCCTTAGATGTATAGTGAGAAGATTACTTTTGTGCAACTACTATACTGGATACTAGATGTTGCAAAGGTACAGATAGTTTCATTGATGATTGTATTTGATCTATGTCAGCTTACAGAGGTTCACATAATGATTTAAGTGAGTCATGAAGGATTCATCAAAGATTAGTATTTTGGTTGTTCAGGAAGAGACAATGTTTCAGTTATTAGATCGATGTGGATCCATTATGCAATATTCTTGGTTGCTAACCTGTAGGTGAGTTGAGGACATGGGTTTGTGTCCTCAGCTTGAGTGGTTCATGTTTTGGATGTTGGAAAGCTATTTTTATTCCATGATAGAGGTTGTTGTTTAGTGTTCCTAGTGAATAGTACATAGATGAGTATGAGTTCTGAGATGGAGTTGTTCTTGTTGATACCTTGGCATTTCATGTTGCTTGTTGATGTTTCTAGATTGTATCTTATTCATGTTTCTAGACCACATTAGATTATGTGATTGAATTTGATGATTTTTCATGTGGCGTATTGTTGTTCTTATTGTTCTTGGCTAACATTGTGGTGTAGCATGTTTTGAAGTATTGTGTCATGATTTATGGATCTGGAGTGAGTTTGAGGATATTTGTATTGATCATTTATATCTCTTAGGTGGCATTCAATGGATCAGATTATGTATTGAGTAGTAATAAATTGATATTTTGTAATTAGGTCCCTGGCCGACCTAGTTGAGATAAAGTTGATGTAATATCTATAAAGATATAATCATTTGTGATTGTGAATGTATGATAGGTGTGTGAGTGGTATGAGAGAAGAGGTATGAGTGGAATCTACAATTGAGGTAGAGATTTGATATGCTTCATTAGAATTGTATTGGCATATCAGAGATGTTATTTGTCAATTTGTAAGTTATGGATTGTTGTCTATTGTGAATTGTAATTAGAGATTGTTGGAAGGCAGCGAGCCTTCCTTTGGGTTGAAGCCCTTGTTGTATTTGAGCAGTGAGCTCTAGGAAGTGTGCTTGGATGCATGTGCATTCCCCTTTTTAATAATCCTAACAAGGTAAAGTGATTTTAACATAGTACATTCATCTTGTGGGTTTGATCCTCACCATGGTTTTTCCCTTAACCGGGTTTCCATGTCAAAAATCTTGGTGTTATGTGTTGATTATTGTGTTATGATCTTGCTTTTATATTTATCATTCAGATCTGAGATGAACTTTATATTTTGGTTAAAGGTTTAGATTTTTGTGACACAACTGATTCACCCCCCCCCCCGCTCTCAATTATGTGTGCTCCCTTAATTCTAACAATTATGCTCAAAGGGAGATTAAAAAAAAAAAAAATGCATACACAAAGAAGATAAAATGAGCGAATGAGATGGAAACACTTGGTGAGGAAGGTAAATATATCAATTGATATGTGAGTATCATCAACATATATCAAGTTGAATGTATGCAGCTATTAAACTTGATGATTATCTATTGTGAATTTCCATTCAACTTGATTATATGTGGATTTCTTAACCTCAAATTGCATGTATTGGACTAATTTTTATGGTACTTGTTGAGGATTCTAAGGAGCTAGAACTATCACCAAGGCAAGGTAAAAAAGACAAAAAATAAAAAATGTGCTATCATCGTTAAAGGTAGACCACAAAAACTCTAAATCTTTCATTTGCACTTCTTTAAATTTGTGGCAATTAAATTCAAACACATGGATTAATTAGAGACCTTGCATTTTTGTGGATGCAGATAGTAGGCCTATTCTCTCACCTTTTCAAGGTGATCAAAATGAAAAACCTATCAAAGTCCCATTAGTTAGATAAGGTATAAGAAATAATTGAGTTCTATTTGTGTTTGGAGGAAAAGGATAGTAAGGATATGCTCTCACCTTTTAGGTGATCAAAATACCAGACCTATCTTAACGTTAATTTTAATTCCCAAGTAGTACATTATTATCCATAAAGGCCCTACCTCCCGAGAATTTCCTTATGAGGTTGGTGAGAGGGAACAACCCAAGTGGGATAAAGCCAAGAAGCCATGGTCATCTAACCCACTATAAAATAAAATGCATTCATCCTTAATGGGTTGAATGACATAAATATTTTGAGAAACATCTTTCCTCTATTAGTTCTTTGAAATTGCACAAAACTCCATCTTTTTGGTTGTGGGAGGCTCCTATAAAAGGGAGGTAAACTTGTTTTTTTCTAAAGGAATCTTAAATACAACTGATGAACTATAATTGATTGAATGTTTGAAGATGATAAGTTGATGATCACCGAGTTGAAAAAGTGAATGCAAGACATTAAATCAGTTAATTTATTTTATTGTCATTGATGTCAACTTGATATGGTTTGATTTCTCATATACATATTGTCATAACCTTGAAGATATGAAGAGACAAAGATTATGTGGTTGGTAAAACATAAAAGGTATGTATACACCAAGTGACAGTGAACACCGAGTAGTTCACAGTGTATATCGATCACAACAGTTACCGAGCATAACAAGAGTTAATGACCTAGCATAACTGGAGTTAAAGAATGATGAAATTGCTTAGCTGGCAGAGCTACAATTTAGGGATTGACTGATTGATTATTTTATTATAAAAAATCAGTTAAGCTAAAGCAAGGAAGGAGATTAAAAGCATGTTTTATTCACAGTTATCAAGGAAAGATTTATATAATAAAACTAAAGGAGAGCTTTACAGGGTAAAGAAAATCATGGCAAGTTTTATGGATCAAGGAGAGATTTGCGACAAAAACAAGGAGATTGAGCGGCTAATCATGTCTATATAAAGAGATAAGGAATTCATTATCAAAGAGAGGAATGTTGAGTATATTTTGTGTGAAGATAGAAATCTTCATGCAGATCTGATCATACAGGTTGAAGAATAGAGCCAAGGAATTCTGCAGACACCAAGAAACAGAGGCTAGAGCATTCACCGAGTAGAATAAAGAAAGAAAGCAAAGGAAATGAAGTATATATTGATTAGAAAGGTGTTATTGGACTAACAATAGATCTGAATATTTGCAAATCAAAGTTGTATTTTGAACAGACCATTTGTTGTATCAGCTTAACCATTGATTCAGAAAAACTCTTAACCGAGTGAGATTTAACAGTCCTTATTATATTGAGATACTCAAGAGTATCAAAAGGTTTTCTTGTCGACAACATAGTGAGTGCTAGGTGAAAAGACAAAATGTTATTTTTAAATCCTCTAACAAAGTCACACTTAACAGTGTGTATTGTAACCTTTAACAGGGTTAGCTCTTCACCGAGCTCACTTCAGAAGACTGAAAATATTTTGGGTTACCGGTCCCAGGTGGTTTTTCCCTTATTGGGTGTCCACGTTAAAATCTATATGTCAAATGTGTATATGTTTCATCACATTGATATTTTTTTTTACACATTATTGAAACTAGATTGGTCGATTAACACTAAGTTTATTTGTTGCTACTTGGTAAAGTCCATAAAAGATAAACAGTATATCTTACTGAGCAGTTTATATTTGTTAAGATTATTTATGGCATACATCTTGATGAAATTGGGACTGTAAGATAATTGAAGGTATTATATTTGAGAGATAATTTTTTGGTTCGATCTTTGGAATAATTGTTAAGGCCACTGATTCACCCCCCCCCCCCCCCCTCAGTTATTCTAACAATTGGTATCAGAGCTTTGGTGCTTGGAAGAAAAGTTTAAAGGGACTTAAGCTAAAGATCACAAAATGAGTAAAAGGGATGTGCCTAAGTTGAACAAGGACAACTTTGCATCATGGAAAAGTAGGATAATACTTCATCTATCTGGTATTGGAAATGATGTTACACAACACTTGGATATTGAATATGTTGCACCTATTGGATCTCTGACTATTGATCAATTGAGAAAGAAACATGAACACAATTCTATGATGATAGCACTTGCTTCTTCACTAACTGATGTTGAATTTGAAGATGTGAAATCATGCACCTCTACAAAGAAAATGTGGTACAAACTCAAGCTAGTAAATGTAGGAGATGCCAATGTGATGAGAGCTAAAGCTGAAAGCCTAAGAGGAAAGTTTGATGACTTGAGAATGAAAGAAGGAGAGAACATCACTCAGTACAGTGATAGAATCAAAGAATTTGTTAATGCTATCCGTAGAGTAGTACTTGATGATGAAACAGTTGTAAGTAAATTTATGAGAACCTTACTGCCTGTTTATGCTATTAGAGTATCTGCAATTCAAGAAATGAGCGCAGTAGCTAGNTACAAACTCAAGCTAGTAAATGTAGGAGATGCCAATGTGATGAGAGCTAAAGCTGAAAGCCTAAGAGGAAAGTTTGATGACTTGAGAATGAAAGAAGGAGAAAACATCACTCAGTACAGTGATAGAATCAAAGAATTTGTTAATGCTATCCGTAGAGTAGGAGTACTTGATGATGAAACAGTTGTAAGTAAATTTATGAGAACCTTACTGCCTGTTTATGCTATTAGAGTATCTGCAATTCAAGAAATGAGCGCAGTAGCTAGTAACAATGTTACTCTTGATAGTTTGATTGGTAGACTTATTTCATTTGAGATGAACAACTATGACAATAGTGTCTTACCTACTATTGAGTCTGCATTCAAGTCTTCTCCGAAAATAAGAAAATCTAGTAACAAACACACTATGAGAAATGATAGTGATAGTGATAGTGATGAGCAAGAACTTGATGAACTTGAAGCACTAATGACTATGAGATTACATAGAGGTAAAGGAAGATATAAAGGTAAATTACCATTGGTCTATTTTAATTGCAAAGGAATTGGGAATTTTGCTACTAGATGCCCTAACAAGAGAAAGGATTAAAGAGACAATGACAATTCTTATGAAAAGAAGTATGATAGAAGTGATGAACGAGACTACAGAAGCAACCGACACTCTGATAGAAGAGATAACCGAGATTACAAGGACAAAGGAAAAAAGGCTTGTTACCTAGTTCAGAACAAAGCTGAAAATTTTGATACTGATTCTGATGAAGATATTGAGATATTATTTGTTTCTATGAAGGATGATTCAGACGAATAAGAAAGGTATGTTGAAACAACACTCATATCTAAAGTTAGCAAAAATGATGTCTGGATTATTGATAGTGGTTGTATTCATCACATGACTAGAGAAAAAGAAAATTTTGAAACTTTTGAATATTATAATGGTGGATCGGTTAGGAAGGGTAATGACTCACCTTGCCCAGTTGAAGGAAAAGGTACCATCATGTTGAATAATCTGATCATATGTGAAAATGCATATTGGGTGAAAGAACTTAACTATAATCTATTGAGTTTTTCATAGCTTAACAACACAAGACACCGAGTTGCATTTGAGAACAAAAAGGCAATGATCTATAATGGAATTTTAAAAGTTGATCAGTACTTATGAACAAACAAAAGGTAATCTATTCTATCTTGATAATATTGAGACCACTTGTTTATTGGCTATAAATGAAGATGTTTGATTGTGGCATAAAAGGTTATGTCATGTGAATTTTGACAACATGGTTAAGATAAGTAAGAAAAGACAAGTGAGAGGCTTGCCGAGTATTTCAAAGCTCGACCATGTTATGTACAAGAATTGTCAAATAGGAAAAATGACAAAAGTCTAGTTTCAAGAGCAAAACCTACTCATCTAATGTTATTCTAGAGTTAGTCCATACTGACTTATATGGACCAATGAGAACAAAGAGATATTATGGTGATAGATACTTTATTCTATTTGTTAATGACTATTCTAGGATGATGACTATCATGATCTTAAAAGAGAAATCTAAAGCATTTAAGATGTTCAAAATTTATACAACTAAAGTTGAAAAACAAAGTGTAAAAGAACTGAAATGTTTAAGATCAGATAGAGGAGGAGAATTTATTTTTGATGAATTCACTAACTTTTGTAATGAGTATGGAATTACAAGACATGTTTCTACACCGATAACACCACAACAAAATGGGATTGCTGAAAGGAGGAATAGATCAATTTTTGATTGTGCTAGAACACTGATGATTGAAAAAGGCATCACACAAACATTTTGGAGAGAAGTTGTAAGTACGGCTATCTATACACTGAACCAAGTTCAATTGAAGAAAGACACAAATAAGACACCTTATGAGCTATGGTATAGATACACACCAAATGTGAGTTACTTTAGAATTTTTGGAAGTCAATGTTATATACTGAAAGATGATAGAAATAGGAAACTTGACTCTAAAAGTGATGAAGGAATATTTATAGGATATTCTACTAACAGAAAAGATTATAAATGTCTGAACAAATCTTCAAACAAAATCATTGAGGGTGAAAATGTTAAAGTGGATGAATTTTTTGAGAAAAATGATGAGGAAAGAAGAAAGGAACTTGAAGATTACAACATATTTGTCTACATTGAAGAACCTGGCACCTTGCCCGAGCAACAAAATAATGCAATCGAGCAACATGCTGCACACACCGAGAATCAGGAAAATGCTCACAATGATTAACTGAGTGATAAAGATCAAAATGAAGAACAAATATCTAAACCTGTACTTGCTAAATATGTAAAAAGACACCATCCATAGGACCAGATCATTGGGGACAAAAGAGAAGGATTGAGAACAAGAAGTAAGTCACTTAACAATAGATGTTTGATTTGTGAATTTAAGCCTAAAGCTGTTAATGTTGCACTTGAGAATCAAGAATGGGTTAGTGCAATGAATGAAGAGATTGAATAGATTGAGAAGAATAAAACATGGACACTAGTACCTAGACTGAAAGAAAAAAAATGTCATTGGCACCAAATGGATTTTCAGAAACAAACTTAATGAGAATGGAGAAGTCACAAGGAACAAAACAAGACTAATATGCAAAGGGTATGCACAAGAAGAAGGTATTGACTATGGAGAAACCTTTGCACCTGTTGCTAGACTAGAAGGAGTAAGAATTCTACTTGCTTATGTTGCCTTTAAAGGATTCAAAGTATACCAAATGGATGTTAAATTTGCATTTTTGAATGGAATACTAGAAGAGGAAGTATGCATTGAACAACCTGAAGGGTTTTTTTATCCTAACAAGAGGAACATGGTTTATAAACTACACAAAGCCTTGTATGGATTAAAATAGGCACTGAGAGCATGGTATGAAATACTTCACTCTTATCTCATTAGTATTGGATTTGTTAGAACAAGTGACAACGGTAATCTTTATTTGAAAAGAGATACTGATGATAAGATTTTGATTGCTGAGATATTTGTTGATGATATCATATTTGGAGGTAATGATATGCTATGCAAGTCATTTGCTGATGAAATGAGCAAAGAATTTGAAATGTCAATGTTTGGAGATATCAAATTTTTCCTGGTCTACAAATTCTACAACAGGCTAAAGGCATCTACATCACACAATCAAAATACCTCAAAGAAGTTCTAAAGATATTCAAGACGGAGGACTTCAAACCAGTTGGAACACCTATGGAAACTCGATGCAAATCGACAAAGGAAGACAAGACAACCGAGGTAAATCAGACCTTATATAGATCTATGATTTGTAAACTAATGTATGTTGTACACAATAGACCTGATATAACACATGCAGTTGGTATAGTTGCAAGATTCTATGCTAACCCTAAGGAATCACACATGACTACTGTTAAAACAATTTTGAGATATATGATGAATATTGAAGACTATGGTTTATGGCACAATAAATAAGGCAAATTTGAGCTACAAGTTTATACTGATGTTGATTGGGTTGGAAACATAGATGATATAAAGAGCACTACAGGAGGAGCATTCTTTATGGGTGATAGACTTGTCACATGGATAAGTAAAAAGAAAGGATGCATATCTCAATCAACTGCAGAAGAAGAATATGTAGCTGCTACTGCAAATTGCTCTAACATTGCATGGATCAAGCAATTGTTGAAAGGTATGAATGAAGAAATTCTCGACCTGGTAATTATCAATAAGGATAATACAAGTGCTATAAACATTTCAAAGAACCTTGTGATGCACGCTAAGACAAAGCACATATCTATTAAGTATAATTACTTGAGGGAACAAGTATGAGAGAAATAGGTAATACTGGAATATGTATAATCCAAAGAACAACTAACAGACATATTCATAAAATCATTGCCAAAAGATACATTTGAATACCTAAGGAATAGACTAGGGGTTCGTCCCTTGTCTACTGGTCACTAAGCTGTCTAGGAGGTTGCATCAGCCTACACATTATCGGAAGATTAATCATGTTGATGCAAGCTGAGATATGGATTGCAATGACATATCAGTGACTAAAGGTACTTATATGAACCACACATCAGAGATATTGTTGTCTACTACAAAGCTGTATATTTTTTTTGGCATTGTTGTCAAAGGGACAAAAAGATTCAATGAAATATCCATCAGGAAGAAGAGATTCTACAACACAAAGGGAGATAATATCTAAAGGTTACTGCCAATGAAATAACCATCCATCAAAGGGAGAGAATTGGAGAGAGTTAACATTGCATATCTATCTAGAAAAGGGAGAAGAGATTCTACAAGAAAGGGAGAGACATAATCAGAAGATAGGATTGCTATACCTATCTACTGAAGGGAATGAAGAAAGGGAGAGCACATAGTAGAATCAAATGTATAGGGAGAGTTGTATGGTAAACATTTTTTTAATGATTAAACATATCAAAACTGAGCTACAAGAGCTTACCTAGATTCATATATTTGAATTGGCTATAGAACAATAAGTTTGGTATATTATGGCATGTTTTATACTGGATATTTCATATTGTGTTGCCATCAATGCCAAAGGGAGAGATTGATGAACTATAACTGATAAATGTTTAAATATGATAAGTTGATGATCACCAAGCTGCAAAAGTGAATGCAAGACTTTAAATCATTTAATATATTTTATTGTCATTGATGTCAACTTGATATGGTTTTATTGTTCATACACATATTGTCATAACCTTGAAGATCTGAAGAGACAAAGTTTATGCGATCGGTAAAACATAAAAGGTCTGTATACACTGAGTGACAGTGAATGCCGAGTAGTTCACAGTGTATACCGAGCATAACTGGAGTTAAAGAATGACAAAATTGCTTAGCTAGCAGAGCTACAATTTAGGGATTGACTAATTAATTATTTTATTATCAATGATCAGTTAAGCTAAAGAAAGGAAGGAGATTAAAAGCATGTTTTATTCACATTTATCAAGGAGAGATTTACAGAATAAAACTAAAGGAGAGCTTTATGGGATAAATCAAATCATGGCGATTTTTACGGATCAAGGAGAGATCTATGAAAAAAACAAGGAGATTGAGTGGCTAATCATGTCTATATAAAGAGATAGTGAATTCACTATCAAAGAGAGGAATGTTGAGTATATTTTGTGTGAAGATAGAATTCTTCATGCAAATCTGATCATACATGTTGAAGAACATAGCCAAGGAATTCTGCAGACACTGAGCAACAGAGGACAAAGCATTGATTCAGAAGAATAAAGAAAGAAAAGGAAAGGAAATGAAGTATATATTGATCAGAGAGGTATTATTGGACTAACAATAGATCTGAATATTTGCAAATCAAAGTTGTATTTTGAACAGATCATTTATTGTATCAGTCTAACCATTGATTCAAGAAAATCTCTTAACCGATTGGAATTTTATAGTCCTTATTGTATTGAGATACTCAAGAGTATCAAAAGGTTTTCTTGTTGATAACATAGTGAGTGCTAGGTCAAAATATAAATTGTTGGTTTTAAATCCTCTAACAAGGTCACACTTAACAGTGTGTATTGTAACCTTTAACAGGGTTGGCTCTTCACCGAGCTCACTTCAGAAGAGTGAAAATATTTTGGGTTAATGGTCCCAGATGGTTTTTACCTTATTGGGTTTCCATGTTAAAATCTATGTGTCAAATGTGTATATGCTTCATTACATTGATATTTTGTTTTACACATTATTGAAAATGGATTGGTCGGTTAAGACTAAGTTTATTTGTTGCTACTCGGTAAAGTCTAGAAAAGATAAACAGTATATCTTACCGAGCAGTTTATATTTGTTAATATTATTTATGGCATTCATCTTGATGAAATTGGGACTGTAAGATAACTGAATGTATTATATTTGAGAGATAAGTTTTTGGTTGGATCTTGTGGAATAATGGTTAAGGCCACTGATTCACCCCCCCCCCCCCCCCC
>MU228458.1:243079-254200 GCA_018584345.1 Thuja plicata | reverse complement strand
GCCATGTTTGATTTTGATATGATTTAAATGGTTTGAATTGATTTAAATTATATGGCTATAATAGTTAATATAAATTAGTGATAAAAATCACCTAGGACATTAAATTGATTCAAAGAATTATGCCAAGCAGTAACAAGGTCATTTGGACATAATCGAGGGTATGATCACACTTAGGGCAAATAGGGTCCATAGTTGGAACAGACCAAATTTAGGTGGTTACACCAGGAGCATCTCTACCAAATAAAGTTGCATACAAGGTTACTCCTGATCAAAACAAGGAGATAGCTAGTCAAGTCCAAGAACTTTTGGACCAAGGTTTACTCAGACAAAGCATTAGCCCATGTGTGGTGCTAGTGGTTCTAGCATCAAAGAAGGGAGGTAAGTGGAGGCTTTATACTGATTCAAGGGCAATTAATAGGATCACTATAAGGTACAGATTTCCCATTCCTAGGATTGAAGATCTTATGGATTGTTTGGGAGGAGCAAGGTACTACACCAAGTTGGATTTGAAGAGTGGGTACCATCAAATCAGAATTAAGCAGGGAGATGAATGGAAAATAACATTCAAGACTATAGAAGGGCTCTATGAATGGTTGGTCATGCCCTTTGGACTTAGCAATGCTCCAAGCACCTTTATGAGGTTGATGAACAAAGTGTTGAAGGACTACATAGGAAAATTTGTAGTTGTGTACCTTGATGATATCCTAATTTTAGTAAGACCAAGGAGGAACACCTCCAACATTTGAAGATTGTGATGAAGAAACTTCATGAGGAGAAGTTGTCCATTAATTTGGAAAAGTTTGAATTTATGAAGCAAGAGCTGATCTATCTTGGTTTTGTGGTGTCTCAAGGAACCTTGAAGATGGATCCTAGAAAATTTGAAGCAATACTAAATTGGCCTACCCCTATACACAGCATTGAGGTAAGGAGTTTCCATGGACTTGCCCAATTTTATAGGAAGTTCATTAGAGGTTTTAGTGAGATATGTGCACCAATCTTAGATACAATTAAAGGTGGAGTGAAAACTAAGTTCAAGTTGACTCCAAAGGATGGTAAAGGTTTTGAGTGGTTGAAAAAGAGAGTGGCTACACAACCTATTTTGGTTTTTCCAAACTTTGATAAGTTATTCACCCTTGAATGTGATGCAAGTGGCATAGCTATTGGGGTAGTATTGAATCAAGAGAATAGGCCAGTGGCATTCTATAGTGAAATTTGAATGAGGCTAAGAAGAGGTATTCTTCTTATGACCTAGACTTATATGCATTAGTGCGATCATTGAGAAAGTGGAGGCACTATCTGTTACCAAAAGAATTTGTGGTTTATACTGATAACAAGGCTTTGAGCTTTATCAATTCTCAGGAGAAGTTAAGCAATAGACATCTCGAATGGATGGAATATTTGCAAGCCTATACCTTCACTATCAAACATAAGAAATGGTAGTTGAATAAGGTGGTTGATGCTTTGAGTAGGAGACTCTTGATAGTCCAAGAGGTATAGCTGCAAAGTATAGGCTTAGAAAGATTCAAGGAACTTTATGAAGGAGATGAAGACTTCTCGGAAGCATACAAGGTATGTAAAGATTTCAAAAACCATTTCCATAGTCAATTTGTAGACTATACTATTCAGAATGATCTCTTGTTTAGAGGAGGACAGTTATGCATTCCTAAGGGATCTATGAGGGAGAATGTTATCCAAGAGAAGCACAATGGGAGTTTAAGTGGGAATTTTGGCCTAAACAAAACACTAGAACTAGTGCAAAGGTTCTATTATTGGCCTAAGATGCAGAAGGACATCAGGAAGTATGTAGAGCAATGCTTGGTTTGTCAAAAAGCTAAGGGTACCTCATCTTATGTAGGGTTGTATCAACCCCTAACCATTCCTAATAGGCCTTTGGAATGTATTAGTATGGATTTTATGGTTGGGTTGCCTAGAACCAAGACTGGTTTGGATAGTATATTTGTGGTGGTAGATAACTTTAGCAAGATGAGCCACTTCATTGCTTGCAAAACCACCCATGATGCTACTCATATTGCACATTTGTTCTTTAAAGAGGTGTTATGGATTCATGGCTTGCTCCTAAGCATAGTATCTAACAGAGATGTGAAATTTATGGGTCATTTTTGGAAGACCTTGTGGACAAGGTTAGGAACCAACCTATCATTTGGGCCAGCCTACCATCTCCAAACTAATGGTCAGACTGAGTTATTAACAAAGTACTAGGTAATATCCTTAGATGCTTGACAAAGGAGTATGGAGTGATGTGGGATCAGTTGTTACCATAGGCAAAATATGCCTACAATGACAGTGTTAATAGGACAACAGGCAAGAGCCCCTTTTAAATAGTTTATGGGCTACACCTTAGAGGTTTTTTGGAATTAAGATACTTGGAAAATGAAGAAGGAAGGGGTGCATATGCAGAGGACTTCACTCAATCAACGAAGGAGGTTCATGACCAAGTGAAGAAGCAACTCCAAGAGGCTACACAAAAGTTGAAAGCCAAAGTTGATGAAGGGAGGAGAGATATTCAGTTTGCTATGGGTGACCTTGTGATGGTACATCTCAAAAAATCCAAGTTGCAGAAGGGAGTCCCCACCAAACTTCAAATGAGGAGGATAGGTCCTTGTAAGATTGTTGCAAAGTATGGAAAAAATGCATATAAGATAGACTTGCCATCAGACTTGGAAATGTCTCCTGTGTTTAATGTGCAGGATTTGGTTTAGTATAAAGGGCCTACACCGGTACTAATTGAATCACAGTTAGATAGTAAGGACGTGAAAAAAGATGTTAAGATTTCCCTTACACCCAAACCAGTGGCTATAAAGATTTTAGACTCTAGAGTGAAGAAAAAGACTAGGTAGGGCACTTACATGGAGCATCTCATTCAGTGGGAAGGAAAGTTAGAGGCTGAAGCTACTTGGGTAGCTAAGAATGAATTCAAGAAGCAAGGAGTTGATCCTAAGCTCCTGTCCCCAGAGGTGACTTAAGTTCTTAGCCTTGGTAGTATGGTGCAGGAGCACCCCTGAGAAGCCAGTCAGTTGGTTATCTCATGTTATTTTTGTGTGAGAAAGTGTTAAAGACCCTCTTGAAGGGCACTGTAATTAGATAAGGTCATGTGGACCAAGTTTGGTGTGAGGTAGTTCTTAGTTTGTGCTCTTTGCTAGGTTAAAGTACTTCAAATTGGTTCATTAAATGTATTGTACTTGATAATGTTGTCAAGTGGAAAGTTGATGTTTTTATGTCTTTAGGGTCCTATGATTCCCTAAAAGGTTTAACTAAGGTTAGATAGGTTAGATTAGTGTTAAAACACTTGGAAAGTGCAAAATTGCTAAAGATGTAAAAATGTTGCTATGCAACATTAGCAACTTTTCAAAAGTTGCTGACAACATTTTGGTTGTCTTAAGGATTTAAGTGTCTAGAGTGGATGGAGTTTATCCAGGGGTTAAGACACATGAGGTAGACTATATATGTTTAGAAAACCCTAATTTGAGGGTTCAGAAGTCATTGTGTATGGACTGAATACTGAGAAAGCAGAGAGTTTTTATGTAAACAGTGTGAAAGTTAATTTAGATGGATTGAAATTGGTAATATAGCTTTTGGAATCCATTGTTGGGAATTTTACAGTGTTGTTTCAGTAGTTAGTTTGCTTAGTAGTTAATTTCCTTTTGCATTTTGTAAATTAGTTTGTTTTGTACAGTTTGTTGTCTAGTTTTGACAGTGTTGCAAAGATGTGGACCTAACTCCACTTCCCACTGTAGGTTTTGTATGGCCTCTTGGGGATGGAGACTAGGTTAATTAAGCTTTAATAATCCACAAGGTGGAGATCTGAAAGTGTGTGCACCTATTTTTAAGGTCTTTCCCTAGGCGAGCTGTGAATGAAAGCCCGGTTAGGAAGACTGTGAAGATGTGTTTAGAAAATGTAGGAGGAATGATTTCATGAGCCAAGAATGCCATGGATGTGATGGTATGTGTTTTTTAGGTACTCAAGAACAAGGAGGATTTCCCAAGAAACCTTCTTACCAAGTTTTGAAGCCAAAGACCACAGACTGGTCTAAAAATAAGCAAAAAAACCCTATTTCTGAAACAAGGTGTACAAACAGAGTTATGACCTAAGACCAAAAAAATATTGGAGGTCTAATATCACATATTTGAACTTCCAAAACACATTTGGGGTTTCTTTTATAAGTTTCACCTAGAAATGCCAATTCCTAAATTGTAGGAGGCCTAATTGGTGAAAAAGTCTACAAGGCCTAAGAGATAGGAAACTAGGAATCGATGGAAAGGATTGAAATTGGTAAGTTAAGACCCAATTTTGGAGTCATGAATGAAGTTGAATGAAGCCCCTAACCTCCTACAATACAAAATTTTGATTAGGGCTTAAATAACATAGATGAGGGAGTGTTCTTGTGGTGGAGAAAGATGAGAACCTAACAGGATAGGAAGATTCTTGGAGAAGGGAAAGAAGTGGTTCTTTCAAGGTGTTAGAGGGTGGATTATGGAAACCCTTAGAGGTCCTAAGAGTGACCTAAATTGATTTCAATACAACTCAGGAGGTAGCTAGGAGTCTCCCTATCATTTTTACTATATTACCTTATAAATTACTCTGCATAAAACTGAAAATAACTTGACATGGAGCTTAACCATGAAAACTATTGAAATGATAACAAAAAATAGTAGTAATTTAAGGACATTCATCCTTCTTCCTTTTTAGTTCTTAGAACTTAGGAGGGATAACCTATTTCAATCCTCTCTTAAAAGGATTAGTAAAATGAATTGTATATCTTGATACAATTACTTAGACTTATATGTTTTGAATGCAAAAGTGAAAGATTTGTGTATTTTAAATTGTTTGGATGATGATGAACTACTTGACAGATTCTAGACCAGTGCCTATCCTTGGGCTATAGATTCAAAGATTCCAATCCAAAGAAAAAGTAAATAAAGATACTATAGATTGCCTTACAACCTATATGCAACCCAAGTAAGATGCCTTACAAATCACCCTGTCACTCCAACACTACTGTATCAAATCCTCAAATACTATTGTACTCTCTGAAACTACTCACAAAACTTAGTTCTTCCCTAGAAAAGAAACTTGTAAGTAATTAGATAGCTACCTTGTAACCAATATTCTTAAAATGCCTTATAGATTAAACATAAGAGAGCATACACAATAAGTAAAGAGACAACAACAATATAGAAGAGAAGTTGCACTGTATTTTATTTATATTCCTACTTCATACATATAGAGGCTAAAGCTCAAAAACTCAAACAAAATTTTGTAGTCTGGCTTATAATTATATTTCATCATCTACTTCAAATGTTACAATAAGATCTATTTATAGGTTCAAACCATCTTGGAATCCTTAAGATAAGGATGCAACAAGCTTCGGATGGTTTAAGAAACCTAAACCTAAAACTTAGAAAAAGACAAAAGACAAGAAAGCTCCAAATGGTGGGAGGACAAATTTGAAGAGTAAAATCTGATTTTGTGCTTTGTCCTTTTGTGGATGTCGACACCTTTATTTGCAGGTATTCAGGATAGTATCTTATAGTTGTAGCAAGACCTAGTGATCGCCAATACAGGCTAACTTACACTAATTTTTTCAAGATTACTAACCTTCATGTGCTCATAGATCAGGTGCCATGTGTCCTTTATTCCTCATCCATAACATCCAAATCAACTATGACAGGCTTCTTCTTCTTGGGCTTTGTCATAATATCTCATGTTGTCACATACTCTTCCTTAGGCCACTCAAAGTTTTGAATACTCTCTAATTGAGTCTTCTGCCTTTCCCACCTAGCATCTGTAATGCTTTTAATATCTAAAATAAATTTATTGTAGTATGTTTCTACCTTAATTGCCTCATCCAAAAGTTGGTTGAACCTCTCCATCTCTAATTCTCCTTGGTCAGAGACATAAATATCTTTACTGGGGAGTACACTGTCAAACTCTGATATCCATAACCCTAATAGTTTGATCTGATCATCTTTAGTTCTGATTGGAGGTACAAACCTACTATAATATATCCCAAACATCTTCAACTTAGCATCAATTTGATTAGCCTTTCCTTCGAAAAAGGATAAAGTGGCCCCAATTTTCTCTATCTCTGTACCAACCATGGTTACTATTTCTGGAAAATCTGATCTCAATGGTTGTACTGATGCTAATCTTTCAAAAAGAGATGTTCTCCTGGACCAAGTTGCATAGTAAGGATCCAAAATTGTTAAAAAACTTTCCACTTCTACTTGTAACCCTGACAACCTATTATAATCCCCATACACTACATCAATCCTATCTTTGATTGTGTCAATCCTATGCTATAAGATTGAAGTCAAGGATTCCAAAATCACACTATTATGCTCAACAACTCCCTGCTCTACTTCAGCAGGCATCTCCCTTGTATCATCTATTTAGATCTCAACATCCAGGACCTCTATGGGCTCTACAGGGGTAGACTCTTTTATCTCTATCAGTTGTTTGGTAAGCTCATTTATGAGCTTATCTTGTTCTTTGATTTTTATCAGTGTTAGCTCCCTATCTTTGACAATATCACTAGTATCACTAGTGAGCTTCTGCAATTTGTCTGATAGTTGGCCTGTCTTTGCCTCATTAAGTTGAGAAAAATGAGTCATTACTTGGGCTATTTCCATATCCCCTTGTATTATTAAGTGTCCATATAATTTTATTTCCTTCCATCTTCTCTTGTATGTTCAAAATAGATGGCTTTTGATCCTTGGGAGCTAGGCTCCACATTGCTAATGCTTGAGACTTAGGGTTATATCGAAACCCTCTAATCATGTCTCCAACCTAATTCTATGATGATATCTTGACATCAGGTTGTCTCCTTATCTGATCTATAATGAATGCTGAAGACAAATCCTAGCCTTCCACAAATAACACTCCACTGGCCTTGACCAGCTGCCTTGCTTTCTCAAGTGTGATCTCCTTAGACTCAGGATCATAATCCTGTAATGCTTGTAAGACCTCTTGGGTGACTGGGTCACCACCTGCCAATTACAACTGCTTTCCAACTTGTTCTTGCTTATTCCATATTAGGAAATCCTTAAATTCCCTTGTCTTTATGAAACTGTCATCCTTGAGGAATTCCTCTTGATGCAACAATCTTTCATCTGTGCATGATCTGAGAGGTATCTCCTCCTCTTCTTCTGTATCCTTTTGGAGTTTCTTCCCTGCCCTAATCTATTTTCTTAAATAATGATCATAGGGTCTATCTCCAGTTATTAGGGCTCTAATTCTATCTATTTTCTTCTTCCTAGAAGGCTCCCCTATTTCTACTCTTTGTCTCTTAGGTGGGGGCTCATTTGTCACTTCCTTCTCTGGGACCTCTATTAGGTCAATGAAATCTTCCCCTTCAGCTGCAAGCTTCAATGGTACTGCTTGGCAATCTAGATAGGCTTTGGGAGAAGGAAAGCCCTGATCACTGTCATCGTCATACTCAGACTCTGAATTTTCTATGTGGCCCTTTTTTGGTACCACTGGTGCTTCTTCTAACTCATATCTAACCTGTAGTTTATCTAGAGACCTGGCGACCATTAAATCTCCATGTCGCTTGATAATTTCTGAACTAGGGTTATAATCAAGAGACTTCTTGACTGCCGTTAGATTAACTTTCAGATCCACGACTGTCGCTTAATCTCCAAATCTTTTACTTAACTCTCTTTTGATCATGAGACTTGGTGACAACACTGTTTGCTTTAACTTATGAACTCAACTCACAACCCAAGTTATATTAAGAGATAACATGACTAAATCTCAAAGTTGCCAAATGAAATCACTAACTCCACTTTTATCAAGAGACAAAGCGACTATCGTTGGATTATATTTTGAGATCAATGGTCTGCATTAAGTCTCATAACCTTTTTAGTATATTCTTTTTCATCACGAGACCACGCGACCAAAGCTTTCCGCTAAGTCTCGAGACCATAAGGAATATTTGTTTCTTCTAACGAGACTTAGCAACTAGGAAATAAACACATGCAAATAAACTCATACTTAAGTCATGAAAAAGGAACACAGAAATAGAACCAGCTTGGAAATTTTAGGGCTTTTCTGTAATTTCAAACCAAATTTTCTCCAAGGCTTAGGGTTTTTGACATTTTGACCTAGGTTTTGAGCAAAAACATCATTTGCAGAGATATGTAAATGGTTTTAAACATGAATCTTCACCTTATGGGCATAAGAATGACAGGGACTTTAAGAATTTTAAGGGTAAACTCTAAAATAGGAAATACAACCGACACCTTCTTTCCTTCATCCCCTGCATCCTCGGGAATGCTTGAATCTTTTGTAGGTGATTTTTCCTTGTCCTGGAGTATATTGATGGCTTCCATCAATATTGGCATGTTACCTGGTTTGTTCACCTGTGAAGTATCAATTATAGTGTCCTGTTCGTTGGTCTTGTCTTTGTCAATAGTGACATCTTCATATTTTTGTATTTCTTCTGTTGGATCATCAGTAATGTCAATGATTGTATTGTCCACAATATTGTCCATAGTGGTGTCTGACCATGTCTCATCTACAACATCCATATCCTTATTGCCTATGGTGTCCATTTTCTCTTTGTCTAATTCTACATCTATGATGGTAATTGGTTTAGTGCTCTCAGTAGCTTGATCATCCTTGGATTCTTGATTCTCGGTAAGAGTNTGTATTGTCCACAATATTGTCCATAGTGGTGTCTGACCATGTCTCATCTACAACATCCATATCCTTATTGCCTATGGTGTCCATTTCCTCTTTGTCTAATTCTACATCTATGATGGTAATTGGTTTAGTGCTCTCAGTAGCTTGATCATCCTTGGATTCTTGATTCTCGGTAAGAGTTCATTGTGGTTCAGGAATTGTATCCTTTTTAGGAATATTAAGTATTTTCCTCCATTTGGCTTCACTCTTTCTGTCTAGATCCAATAGATGTCCTTTAAGTACTTGGTAGGCTCTCAACTTTGGTGAGAACCTTTTGGAATTAACCTTCATCATTTCTTTGATCTCTTCCATTTTTTATTTGGGAGGCATGACTGATACTAGGGCTCTTTCCCTGATTTCTTTTTCAGAGTGCAAGGTAAATGTCCATCTTACCGATATCCTATCTTGAAGTTCTTTGGGCATATTTTCTGCCAGTTATATAGGGAGGTATTTGTATATGCACATCATCTTTATGATTACCTCCTCAATCTTATTTTGATCCAAGGGATCCAATGTTAACCATTTCTTGACCTTCCTACTATTTACAAAACCTAATTTGATAATTGAGGCACACACCTCATCAAATATTTTAGGTATCTTGTTCTTTTCCTCTTGAACACCTTCATCTTGTTCTGTGTCCTCAATGTCCTCCTTAGTTCTAATGAAATTTCTTCTTTTTGTAGCTTTGGACTGTTTGGTTGGAGGCTTTCTCTTATAGGTCCTTACTTGAGCTTTCTTCAATGGTGAAGGACTTGTGTCCTTAGCTGTTTGACTTCTTGTCCTTGATGTAGTTGTATTTCTTGGCTTCTTAGCTGGTGGAGGAGGTGGTGAATATGACTTTGTGGCCTTAGAGTCATTCTCCTCTGCAGCTTCACCGATGGGTGACTGACCCTCGGTCTCTTCCTTTTGTTCAACTTCTTCCTGTTCGGTTTCGTCTCCTATTACCAATAGTATTTTCTTTAGATTCTTGACCATTTTATCCTTTTTCCTGTCAATCTTCTTCACAACCAAGCCAATTTTGATTCTTTCTTTGGCTTCTTCATAAGTGCCAAACTTGGGTTGTGTTTTATCAATTGGCTCATTTATTAATGCATCAATTGCATTGGATGCTTGATCTATGTTTACTTCATAGTCAAGTGGTTGTATCCATGTTGTCCTTGGTACATCAGGCTTGATGTATGTGTGGTCTGTGTCTACCATGAAACATATATCACTCTTGAATTTCTCAATTAATTTCTCGGGGATCCTTACTCTTTTCTGCATTCTTTCCTTTAATCCAGTAAAGTACTCATCCATGACTGACGCAAAATTGTCTCCCAGTGATTTTATAAACTCACTGATCTGTATGGTGACTTGTCTAGTTGTATCCCATTTCACATTTCCTATTGATGGAAAAGATTCTTGGAAGTAGAAGAAAATGTACATGATAAGTGAACCATACTTACATGAATTTGATTTTGCATTTATGATTTTCTTCAAGTTTTTTTCCAACTAGTTGAGTAGGAGTTCAGATAGATCCAACTGAGTTCCTTTCTTTAAAATCTTATATGCTATATCCACTGCTCTGGACGCTATGTTTTTCATCCTCCTAGCTTGAAAGAACTTGTATCCTAGGACACATGCTCCAAATTACAGTTCATCATCTATGATAGTGGATACCTTAAGTCCTCTTCCATCACACTTAGCTCCTGTATTCTTTTCAATTTCAGTCTTGGGTGGATGTTTTGATGCTTTTACCTTATCAGTTATTGGATAACCGGTGACTACATGAATAACATCTCATATTATTTGTTTAGGCTCATCTAGCCATAACTTATGGTTATGGATCTTGCTCAATACTAATCGAATCCACTCAGTCTTGAATACCTTCGAGAACAGTAGGGAATTTGTGAGCCCTTTCACTTCTATGTGCTTGTGCTCATCTTTAATAGATCCATCATCATTACATAGCTTCTTGAAAGCTTGTTCAACCTCCAGGTTGCCAATTTTTGCAATCTTGCAGTGAATGTATGCTCGCACGTCTTCGACGAACAAAACCCTAGCTAGTATTCGCAAGAATGCTCTAGCATTGTCGGGTTGTGATGCAACCTCTAGACATATCTTATAATGTGGTTGCTCACATGCACTATTCTTGACAAGTTTTACCTTATCCTTCTTGATAATCTTCAACTTAGCGGTTCTTGAAGTCATGGCCATTGTTTCAGACATTTAGGGCTTTCCGTAAAAGATGAACAGAGTTCTTGGTTATGCTTAGTACTTACTTCAACCTTTGTAGTTGCAACTGATCTTCTTAGAATGCTTTGTAACAGGTTGGATTTTCTCTGCAATGTTGTCTCTTCTTGCTCTATTTTTGCTCTAGTCACTTTGCTCAAATCGCAGGTGAGAAATGAAACCCTTTCATCACCTTTTTATAGACT